>JAYJMH010021726.1:0-19349 GCA_036873815.1 Phacellophora camtschatica
TTGTTGACAATGACATATCAACGAAGCTTTCTCACTGCGTCAAAGTGGTGGAATTTGAGAAAGGTTTTTGATATTTTGTTGTATTTTTTTTGTTTTATTTTATATTTTTTTTGTATTTTTACTGTTTTACCATGTGATGTAAATATGGTTGTACAAGAGGAAGATTATTAAATATTTATATTCAGTTGCTGTTATTAACAGGTGTAAATTGTTCCAAAGTAACAGGTGTCAGGAAATAAATGTCAAACAGTTTTCTGACATGAGAAAAGGCAAGATATGCCGTTTCTTCAGGAGTTGTGTTCGTATCAATCCATAATATAACTTTGTTCAGTGTTTGACCCTGCACTTTAGATATTGTAGTGGCATAACCTGGCAAACGAGGGTAAACAGTGGTTGTTATATTTTCAATTTCTTTTGTCATTGGAAAGATACTGAACACCTTTCCATTGGGGTGAGTAACGACAATTGTTAGCAAAATGTAAAATGTTAATAAAATGCAAAATGTTAATAAAATGTAAATTGTCAATGTTAGCATAGATTAAATCATTGTTTATTTCTTTCTGTTCTTCTTCTTCTTGCTTGGGATACTTGGTGCGCTTGGTATGGTTGGGGTGCATGTGGCTTGCAGTTTCTTTTTTTTAGAAGTGGTAGGTGTGCATGTTGGAGTAGTGGCGAGAACTTCGGTGGTGGCAGGCAGTGGCAGACGGAGTTTTATTTTTTTGTTTTTTTTCACTTTCTTCAATGGCAACGGTTGCTCATCCGATTCTGATGAAAGGAGATGGCGTTTCCGGCGATGTAAGGATGTGGGTGGACTGATAGAGATGGTTGGGACATTGTACAATGCTGTTTCGGGATATGAGGGCATGGTAATGGCAGTTGGTGGTAGGTATGTGGATGCTTGTGGAAATAATGGCGGGGATAATGGAGGTGCTGTTGGAGATCTTAAAGGATACTGTGCAGGTATGTGGCTGATTGGCTGTTGCATTGTTGCCATATTTTGAAATGTGGAGGAGTGGCAGCAGGTCCATGATATTATTTGTAGTTTTGAATGCATGGTCTGGTTTAGGGGCAAAGGTCATTAATTTCGAAAATACGTGTGGTGTGGAAAACAGGCAATTTGCAATCATGTAATAGATGCCCATGGAGAATAATGCCTCTCCAACTTCAATATCTTGGAGCATCTGGTCTTTTAATTGGTTGTGGTGTCAGATTAATAATGTGCAGGGCTGCTGCACGCTTGTCTGCATCCGTGTTTGGGCCTTGATAATCCCTATGAAATTTCTTCAACAGCGTTGCCAGTGGCTCAACACCTTGAATGAACTGGGCAACCTTCTCTTGGTCGAGAAAGGTGGGATCCTGCTGTAACAGACCCATATTCTCGTTCAGAGTGCTGCCCAGTTCACTCATAACGATATGCGGTTGTCGCAGCCACTCGCAACCCTCAGGACGAAGACGTTTTTTTTCTGTTTTTTTATTTGATAGATTATTGATGTGTGGAGAGGATATTCAATGATTGCTCATATTACATATGTAGCAGCAGAAAATTGGTTGCTCAATAGCCGTGTCATAAAATATAGGTCTGCTTGTTGTGGAGGTGGACCTGCTGTTGACAGTAATAGTTGGAGAGGATCTTGAAGGTTAGTGGGTGGAACTTCTTGGTGACGGTCATATGGTGATGCGAGTGGTGTCGGGTATGGCAGTTGTTGTAGGTATGGGTATGGCTGTTGGATGTGTCCATGGGGCTGTCTGTTTAAGTGTAGGTGTGCAAGTGACTGTGCAGGTGGAAGTGGCTGTGCAGGTGCAGGTGTACCAGTCAGTGCTGCAACCAGATCATCCACTGATGTTTCCGTTGGCTGTGGATGGTTCCCATATTTGGAAATGTGCAGGAGTGGCAGCAGGTCGATGATACTATTTGTTGTCTTGAATGGAGGGTCCGGTTTTGGGGCAAAGGTCATTAATTTGGAAAATACATGGGGTGTGGAGAACAACTGATTCGCAACCATGTAGTTGATCCCCATAGAGAATAACGCTCCTCCAACTTCAATAGCTTGCAGCATCTGGTCTTTCAATTGTGGCGTGGGATTTATGATGTGAAGGGCTGCTGCCCGTTTGTCTTCATCAGTGTTCGGGCCTTGATAGTCCCTATGGAATTTTTGTAATAGCGTTTCCGGTGGCTCAACACCTTGAGCGAATTGGACAACCTTCTCTTGGTCCAGAAAGGTGGGATCCTGCTGTAACAGACCCATATTCTCATTTAGAGTGCTGCCCAGTTCACTCATGGCGATATGTGGGCGTCGCAGCCACTCGCAACCCTCGGGGCGAAGACGTTCGAAGATCTTTTCGTCTGTTGGTAAAGGCTTTTGTACTCCATACGGCACCATAAAATTCTTGGGAAAGTGATTAAAGTACGTTACTCCCGGTGTCTTCTTTGGTGTGTAACGATTCATCTATAACAACAGAGAACAAATAATGATTATCTTACAATATAGAGTACATTGAGAGATTCCATGTTCGTAAATGTGAGATATCATTATAATTATTAGAAATATTCAATAACGACCCTTAGTTTGGAAATATCGCACGAAGCCGCCCTTACTACGTCAAAGTAATGGTTACAAGAAGGTTTTTGTCTGTTTTTTTTCTCTGTTTTTTTATCTGATAGATTATTGATGTGTGGAAAGGGTATTAAATGATTGTTCATATTCTATATTTTGTATGTTGCAGCAGAAAATTGGTTGGTCGATGGGCGTGTCATAAAATATAGGTCTGAGAGTTTGCGAACTCTTGACAATGCAACATATGCAGTTCCTGCTGGTGTGGTAGGGGTATCAAGCCATATAATTACTTTACCCAATGTTTGTCCTTGTATCTTGGAAATTGTGGTGGCATAACCTGGCAAACATGGATAAACTGTCGTAGGGATGTCATTTATCAGGCGTGTGACAGGGAATCCATCGCTTGTTCTACAACCTTGTCTCAGGGTCCCAAACCTGGACCATTGGCAGCAGCAAAGAATTCATCCTTTATATTGTCCTCTGCCATGTTTCGGTCATTGCTGAAATGATTCTTGTACCTCAAGACCATTGATTCAAATATTGACTTGCTAGTGCTGCTTGACAGCTGCACTAGCCATTGCTTGCATTATCATTTCAACATCTTGGAAACGATTGTTATGTTGATCATATGTTGCCATAAAGTGTTCCCTCTTCTTCGCAGCTTGGCGAGTATTGGCCTTCCTTTTGGGCCTTGGCTCTACTTCAACATTGCTTGTCATCCTTGTCATGTAATCTGCCTTCTTTAGTTTCCATCTAGATCTCAACATTCAAGGTTCATCAGTCAATATCCATACCCAAGATATCTGATGTCCCGAGATGTCTAACATTCATTTTTGTTTCTTTTGTAATTTAGATTCTAAACATGCTTTTCTTGAATGCAAGCCAACAGATGTAGGTGCCTTTGAGTACTTTCACGTTTATTAGATCGATGGCCAATTTTTCCATCTTCCGCTTTCGATGTAATAGGTAACATGTATGGGGGGGCTATGGCATCTTGAAATTGAATGAACGTTAAAGAGACTCATGTAGTTGGTAAATTGTTTTCTATGAGCAAATGAAGAAGCATTTTAATTGTGCCTGAATGCTATCAAGCTCTTGTTGGGCTTTGGGGGAGAAATGCTTGTACATTATAGGAGATTTATTATCAATACTTACTTAGCCAAATGCCTCATCATCTAATTAGTGATGCGCATGAATGGATTTACGAGATTCCCATTGCCCCTAACTACTATCTAGCAAAACCACAGCCAAGAGAACAGGCTTGGCAAAATCAGCAATGTTTCTTCAGGTTTTATTCTTGTCCAAAACCAAGGGCCTTATCATATCTAAAAACTCCCGCCATTGAGCTTTTTTCAGAGAAATCGACACTATCAGATCCAAGTTGCTTAGAACCCAAGTCAATGACTCTATTAAATAAATAAATAAGCCGACCATGGGTCCCCTTGCTTCACTCCGCATGTACTGTACACAGCACCACTTGTTTCCCCTCCCATTTTGAACCTGGTGTGCGAGTCACTATAGAATTGACTCAGGTAGTCGAGCAGTTGATCGGGCACACCCAGACGCTTGGCAGCCAAGAGAACAGTCTCATAACGTCCACAAAGGCAAGACACAGTGGCTTAAGCTTTATGGCTTTATGGCGCCGCATGATAAACTCAAGAGCCCAAACATTTTGTGCAACCCCATCTCAGCGCATGAAGCCCTTCTGCTTCAAGTTCCATGGAAGCCCCTTCTCCAGTCTTTTGACAAAGAAATTATGGTAACAACGGATGAGAAAGGATGTTCCATCTCAGAGAGAGGAGCTCTTTTTTCTGCTTCTGGAGTTGAACTCTCAGACTAACCCGAGTCGCAATTAAGGCTTTGGGCTTCAGCGTCCCTACACAGTTTTTCAGAAACTTTCGGTTTTTTCGGAGTTTAACTGTCGTGCTTCTGCCTTCCCGGGTCCTATCCAGCTCTGCCCTGATTGCAGCGATTTTCCATCTCATTTCCCTTGCCCTTACCAAGAGTTTCGCCACCCGTCTTTGCTGTCTAATTTTTGCGTCTCTTATTGGGTCACTATCTCCTTCTACTGTTTCTTTAGGATTGTGGGAATATACTTGTGTGAGAGCGTAGACAATGTTGTTAAATTGTTCCAGATCATCATTCTCACTTTCCCACGTTTTCTTGAACAGTTGCCCTAAGATCTTTTTCTGACACGACATTAGACGCTTATTGCTGGCTACTTTTCTTGTTATTAGGTTTGGTGCGGCAACAAGAGCTCTCTCAAACTTTTTTCGAAGGCCATCAGGCACACTCACAGCTTGTGTCTCTTTCCTATTTATTGTGGGAAGAGGCAAAACTTCCGTGTCATCAGGGTTTGTTGGAGCTTCAGCTTCTGTATTATTGCTTCCCTTGGTGCTTTCAGTGCTCAGTGGCAGAAGTTGCCTTCTTGCCTTCACTGTCTTGCCTTGCAATAATACCTTCCGCCAGTATTGGATACCTAGTAAGCTCCTTCCTTCCCCGAATCTGTTAATGTACCGTTTCAGTAATAGGAACGTAGGAACGAATCTTCCTCACTAGACCATTTAACACGGAACTTATGGTAACAACGGATGAGAAAAGACGAAATCGTGATTGGTCATTGACATAGTGGATCCACCGTATTGACAATCTTTTCTATGAATATTGTCTGGCCCATCCGTGTTGGCGTTGGCTGATATGCTGTCAGGAGCCATAGATTGAAATGACTCACCAGCATCCCCACAGGAATGGACTTTAGAGTATCAAAAGACAGATTATTAGGTCTCGTCCATTACCAGATTCACGAGCTCCCATTAAACTTTATTGGCAGGTGGTTTCCTGCAATGCCTTTTTGAGGGAGTCTCAAACATGGTTCTCCAAGCATGTTCCATCTCAGAGAGAGGAACACCACTATGTCGTTCCTGTTTCCATTTGCCATCGAGGACTTCTTTGGCACATTGCGTTCGACTCTGCTTATACCATCGCTTGAAAGAACAAGGCACCGGTTTGCCTTTTGGACTTGCTAACAGGAATTGGAACCATTCAGAGGATTGGAACCATTCAGAGAATTCCCTGTCAACAAATTCCCTGTTGTACTCACTGGGGACACCTGGCGTTATTAACTCCCAGTCTGGTTGTAGAAACAGTAGTTCCTTATCAATTCCATGCATGACTGATTCTCGACAGTCATTCGAGTGACTGTCGACTTGTATTGAGGGGTATTGTCAGCATCAGACATAAGATCCTGTAAGCTCAGAGGCCTGATACATGAGGCTGATAATTTCTTTATGGCTCAGTTGCAGTAGTCGTGTGTGAGCCCCAATCCTGCGACTGACCGTCAAGCATACTGGTGTTGTGCAAGAGATGATGACGTGCCTAACTTGTGATATACGTGGACGGGCTTGCGGGTCGTCAAAGATTGCAGGTTGAACTCCTGTCGATTAAGTATATCACCTAAAAGACAGGATCATCAATTATTATTCTTGAAGTATTTTGCACCGGCAGTCGACTTCGGAGCACTCGAGGCAAATTAGATATATTTTATTTAAATTGTTCTTGAGAAATATGACAGAAGCATTCTTCATGCTCAGACAGCAGAAAAAACACTCCTCCAAACCATTTTTATGACAAAAATAATGTTTAGAAGTTTCATTTATGCTTTCTGATAATTAACAACATAAAATAGCATCAATTCATTGAGTTTTTATTAAATTTCTCGCCCCGTTCTGGTCTAATCTACCAATGCGGCGTTCTTCGCGATAGTGAATTTTTTTTATCAAAATATGGAAGTCTGACTATGAATATTGGGGATCGTACAGAAATTGTGGGGACTGATAGAACTTACTCAAATTTTAGCAGATGATAGAAAAATAGTTGAATTTCTTTTTCATATAGTTAAAAATTTGTTCTCTATTTACCTGTCACTGCAAAAATCTTTGGTGAGGCTAATTTTCAGGAAAATTTTAATAACTTAGGGTTGACGCAGGAAAGAATTTCAAGAATGGATACAACGAGAAAACAATGGACTTCTTTTTCAAAAAGAGGTTTATTAGCAATGGCCCTGTGCTCACAACTCGAGCTCGAAAATGCGGTCACGGGATCTGAATACCACATTTTTCGAATCACACCACAGGATTGTAACGCACCTACCTATAATAAGTTAAAACAAAGTTATATAATTATGATTAAAATGTGTGTTCCAGGTATATAGTGTGTAGATATGTGGAGGATATTGAAAGAAACCGTTCATCATCTTTTGTCATTTAAAATATTGGTTTTTGATTGTTGCTTAGGATGTTTTTAAAATTTGGATAATGTGTATCTAAATCTTGAAGAAAAAAATTTCTTTCTTTGTTAAAGAAAACGCATGATAATACAAAATGTGTTTCATCTTCTATGCAAAACTGGGATATTTTGTACAAAATCATTTGCTTTTTTTGATTGGGGGATTCCTGTCTCGACCAGTAGCATTGACACAGGGTGGATTGGCACGGACGTGTCCAGCCCAGTTTTTCCAGAGATCAGAGGGCGTTGCCCACGTTCTCCAAGCCTATAAAGGGTGCAGTCGCAAAAACTTTCCCCCAGTCCCCCGAATTTCAGAAGCCCACCCCAGTATTTTTCGCCTGGCAACGCCACTGGTCTCTACTTGTTTCTATAGCTAGGCAATGATCACTGAATCGTATTTTAGTCAAAGTTCGACGGTATGTTCTATTATGAATTATAATTTTCATATACTATTCTGTCTTTATATGCAGCTGCTCCTGATATGTAAGTGCACCTTGTATGTAGGTTTTATAGAGAGGCCCCTTTTTTGTTTGAACTGATTTACGCAGATCAAACATAGTCTTTCACAGCAGGATCAAGGTCACTAATAGTTTCATCTTGGGATGCCGCTGTGGCAGCATCCATCCTTTTCTTACTTTGTGTAGTAACCAATGAATTGGTCCATGAATGTGGTTAGCCTAACATGAAGCTGGAGGAGCTTAGCTTTACCCAACCTACTCAATGTAAGGACTGTCACTGTTGAATCTTTCCAGTGGGTAAACATTGATTACGTCTTGAATCTTCATAGGATAACATGTCCAAGAGCTGTCACACCTCTCATTCTTCTGTATCTTAATAGATTGTGGTAGAGTAGTTGGTGAAGATAGGGTAATGAGAATAATTTCGAATATGGATGAACATTTCTGGAAGGGGAATCAGTCGGATTCCCCTTTTCCGTACCAGCTCTAAGTCTGTTTCCACAATATATTAAGGAATAGTGCAACAAACACACAACATTTGGGGACTGGAAAATGGAAGACACTATGCAATTCGTCCCAATTCACTTGGTTATCATATTTTATGGGTATATGGAAATATTGCAGAGCAAAACCATTCTTGGTAGGGCTTTCTTCCAGAATCATTAATGGATTCTGGTCCTTCAATCTGTACAAATTTCCTTATTGAAACTATTTATTTTATTGTATTTTATTTTAAAGAGACTGTTATATTGTCCTTTGGGTCTTTGTAACAATCTTTTCTTGCAAAACTATTCTTGATGGGGTTTTCATTCTTTTATCTTTGATATACCTTGTATGCATAGCTTTAAAACTTCTTTGAAAGAAATACATTATTTTTTGTTTTGTTTTAAAGATACTGTTATATTGTCCTTTGGGACTTTGTAACAATCTTTTCTTGCAAAACTATTTTTGATGGGGTTTTCTTTCTTTTATCTTTGATACACCTTGTAGGTATGGCTTAAAAAACTTCTTTGAAAGAACTATATTATTTTCGTTTTTTTTTTAAAGAGACTGTTATATTGTCCTTTGGGGCTTTGTAACAATCTTTTCTTGCAAAACTATTCTTGATAGGGTTTTCATTCTTTTGTCTTTAATATACCTTGTATGCATAGCTTTAAAACTTCTTTAAAAAAAACTATTTTTTGTTTTGTTTTGTTTCAAGGAGCTTGTTATGGTGTCCTTTGGGACCTTGTGACACTTTTTTGTTGCAAAACCATTCTTGATAGGGTCTGCATCCTTTTATGTAAAGCTTAAACAATTTCTTTAAAGAACTGTGGTATTTTTTGTTTTGTTTGAAGGAGCTTGTTATATTGTCCTTTGGGACTGTGTAACGATCTTTTTCTGCAAAACTATTCTTGATGGGGTTTTTATTATTTTATCTTTGATCCACCTTGCATGTAAAACTTTGACAACTTCTTTAAAAGAACTATTTTATTTTTTGTTTTGTTTTAAAAACATTGTTATATTGCCTTTTGGGACTTTTATATTGCCAAAATTATTCTAAATGGGGCCATCATTCTTTTATCTTTGATATACCTTGTATATAAAGCTTTAAGAGCTTCTTTAAAGGAAATGTGTTAGTTTTGTTTTAAAGAGATTGTTATATTGTCCTTTAAAACTTTTTAACAATCCTGTGTAGCGAAACCACTGTTTTCTGTAAACCATTAACACCCTCTTTAACAAAATTAGTTGACCTCGCATTTTGTTCTAATGTGGATAGCTACATTTGTAGCATAAAATTTTAACCTTTATAGCATAAAACCTTTATGGTACTGAACCTTTATAGCATAAAATTTGGAATATCTCGTATGTGCTTGAGAATTATGACATATAATTTTTATGAACAATAGATACAATAAAGTTACATTAGGTGACAGTATTAACTTTTTGAAGTATTCCTACTTTTTCTTTACAGCAGGCAGAACAATATATTTCCAGTACTGAAGCCTATTAACCAATAATTAAAAACCCGATAGCCACTAAAATGGGGCGCGCAACTTGAAAAAATTTCCTTTCCTGAACAATGGCCATCAACCACTTTGTAACCAACAAGTTTGAGTTCCAACTTTTTTTGTGCAAAATAGTTACCATATCATATTAAGTTAAGAGCCTGTTAAGAGCACAGCACAAGAGCCTGTTAAGAGATTAAGAGCCTGTTAAGAGCACAGCATTTCATTTATAAAATGTAGTAACTCCATCGTAAAATTGTTGTTTTGACCTGCAAGCGTGTTGTTTTGATGTTTGATGAAATGTAATCAAAGAACATTTTAAAATTCACTTGTCAACACCCACGATCTATTGTGACTTCTGGTCTTAGGGGCATTTGAGGACAGTTTTAATTTTGCCTTTCTATTGCTTTTTCCATCACTTTAAAAGCAATTCTTTTGAATTCAGAGACTACTTGCTGGTTGCTTGCAAATTCTCGGAATTCTTCGGTACCTGCAATCATAATGTGTGCAAATTAACAATAAGTATTAACATATTAACAATCATAATATGTGCAAATTAATTAATAATAACTGCTGTTTTTTTGAGAAAATATTTTGCAATTCTAATTTTTAGATTGATTTTGGATTACGTATGCATTTCAAATGCTAGTTTTAAAGGAGCTCCAAATACATCTTTCAGGAAATGTACAGTTAAATTCATATTGTTAAACTTGTGTTATGATCAGTTGAATAGGAGAATAATTTTGTTTTTAACTTACATACATGCACGTTGTCATCCTTGTATGTATCTGGTAGTCAAGAGTAGTTTATATATCTGGTAGTCAAGAGTAGTCAAGGTGTGCTAATTATCTACCATTTTTCCAAACTTTTAAAATGCCTCTTGTTGGATTTGTTTTTTGCTGCTGCATTTTTTATGTATGTTTTTCTTCCTGGCCCACGTGGCTTCTGTGAGATGTTTAAAGCCAATAAAATATGTTTTGAACTGCTATTTATTATATCAGAAAACATAAATGTCAATAAAACTGCTGTTTATTTATTTTATGAACAACATGGTTACTTTTGCACTATTGTATGTTTGTAAAATGATAACATATTTTCAAAATCAGATTAGGGTAGTATCCTTAGAAGTATTTATTTATTTTTAGCCAATTTTTTAATCAAAAAAAATGTGTACAGTTCTTTTTAGTTAAATAAAATAAAAACAAATACCAAGAAATAAAAAAATGACTGAATTTGAAGCACTTCGAGATGAACAAAAAACAATTATAGAACATTTTCGATTTATTTATCAAATGCCAGATAAATTATTTCCTTACTCTGGCTTGATTTTCTTGTTCTTGATCACCATTATTCCCTCCTTCATAATCTGACAAGACACCCGATTCTTCCTGTTCTTCACTTGGGCCAGCTGCCTGCTGATGCTCTTCGTGATCTTCTTGCATCATTTATATTGGTGTGAATCCTTTGAATGATCAATGAAATTTCAAATTTTGCAATCCATGAAATATTCACAAAAAGTGCCTAATTTGCATTTGTCAATGCACACCTATTTCCTAAAATTCTGTGGTGTTTTTTAGATTGATGAGGTATTGGGATTTTGCTGCCTTTGGACCTTGTAGTTTATCATCCATACTTAAGGTCCATAGGGTCATGGTCACAGGCTCCTGGATCATACTCATAGGGTCTGGTTGATAGACTATGCCCAAAATATTTTGTAGAGCATTGAATATACTAGAAATGAAAATGTGCAGACAGCGAAAGCAATGTTTATGTCAAATGTTGCATATATTGTTAAGTGTTTATAGTCCTCCTTTGCCTTTTTCCGTTTTTTGGGTTTTTTGGGTTTCTATTTCTTTGCAGGCTCACCTGGAGTTGTGGCATTGGACTCCTGTTGAGTATCGCCAAATGTTGGGAGCATATTAAGGAACTCCTCTTAGCCAGTTTCAACCAAGCCATGTACCCCAGCCATCAAAAAATCGTCGCTGGAGGAGTCTGATACCAATCGCTTTGTCCTCCTGCGTGGAGTGTTAGTGGGGGTGAGAAGGTGAGTGGCTCTTCATAATTAGTAAGGCATTGGGCAGTAGGAGAATTAGAAAGATGTGGTTGATGTCGGTCAGGGAGCCTCATTCGTCTGTATGAAGGAATGGACGTGCTATCTTCTTGAATTTTTGTGTGATGAGGAGATTCAGGGAGGAGGTGGTCATCATTGTCATTAGATATGGGGCCTAGGTTTCTGGCAACTGTTTGTCTTCTGGGTGGCAATTGAGTACGTTGTGGAACTTCATCCATTGGAATATGTTGTGCAGTGACACAAGGGGTGGCGTAGCTGCAGGTATTTGTGCCATTAATCGTTCCTGAAGTTTCTGGATGTGGTCTGTCTCATCATTCTAGGTTGCTGGACCACTTTTGTTCACATACAGCAAGGGAAAGAGGTCCTCATATTCCTTTGTGCGCTTGAATTGGGGATCCAGATTTGGGACAAAGGAGATGTAGGCTGCCCGGCGATCTGGATTTGTGAATTGGCATGTGCCACAAGGTATTGGATCCCCATTGAAAACAGGGCTCCACCAATGTCTGCACGCATGCCTTCAAGGTGGCCATTAAGTGTGGGCTTGTATCAATCATTTTGAGGATGACCTCATGGCTATCCTCGTCGGTTTTGTATTCATTGCTGTCCTTATGATGTTTGCTTAGCAGGTCAGTGTTTGGCAGCAGATCATTGAGGAACTGCTGCACTTTCACAGGATCGAGCATTAAATTAAAATTTTCTTGGAGGACAAGTTCATCCACATTTCAGGCTCGCATATGTCAAGTGACAATGCATATTTAAATGCAGCTGTGGATGGTGAAAGATCTTTGCAATGAAAAGCATCAGAGTGGAAGGATTCTTTACTTTTTGAAACATAAGAGGATACATATCTTAAAAACATTCCAGGATGAGAAATTTGTATATACTGGTGTCCATCATTTTCTATGACACCAGTTGTTGAGTCGTGAGTTGGGAGAGAACTTTTGTGAGATGTTTGCAATTTTTCTACATAATGTCGAAGAACAACAGAATGTTTTGGTACATCAGCTCGCAGTCGTGGCAACTGTATGTATTTAGCATTGTTTAGCCAAACGAGAAGATGAACATGCACTGTTCCTCTCTTCTGGAACTATTATCGATAGAAAAAAAATGTAACATTCTTTTTTTTTCAAGATTCAGTTAAAATTGAAAATATGATTTCTCCAGTTGCTGTCATTTGAACCACACAAATAGCCACGAATTATTTGTTCAAGTACATGTGTGAAATGCATTGTTTCAAAAAAGGGTAAATTAGTAGGGCCATATCCTGTTTGCTCTGAGATATGTTGAAGCCATAATGGCAAAGGGAAAGTCCCATTCACTTGGGCTAATTGTAATGAAAAATGAGGGAAATCCAAATTGGCGCACAGCATCAAGTAGATACTGATGTTGCCATTGCCAATGGTGAATGGCTTCCCTTCTAAAGAGTGAGAGGGAGATGAGTTGATAGAGTTACTGGAGAGCAAGCACGATGTGTTAATTGCACCTGTAATAGTTTTATAAATTGATCTATCAAAAATAAAAAGTAGCAAGTCAAAATTTAGAGAATAGTCACAAATGGAAGATAAACATTTTGTGACAAATGATATTTTGCTACTCTTGCAAGATTCATGTGATTCTTGTGTGGTTTCACACCAACTTGTGAAAGGGTACAAATTTGGCCAAAGAGCACATTCAATTCCATCCCAAGTATAGATATCAAAAATGGTTACATCTTTACCATTGTTTAGGAGATCTTCCCTCAACTGAACATAATAGGAGTAAGATGAGTCACCACTACTTATCAAGTAATCATAGGCATGTTGGCAAATATTTTTATCTTCTTCATAATTTACTGCCATTATTTTGTCAACAACTGGTAGCTGGGAACAAGTTAGTTTTAAAAGAGCTGCTTTCTTTCTATAGCCATATTGGTTTTTCTGATATTTGCCATAGTCAATGTCGAATGGTCTTAACACGAGTATATGACGTAACTGCAAACAACGTAGTTTGTCAGGAATGTCATTCAGTGTCGGAACAATATACTTCTGAGATTGACATTGGCAAATGGTGTCATTCAGTGTCGGAACAATATACTTCTGAGATTGACTTTTACCGGTGTAGGCGTTCAGAGGATGAGATCAGACGGACTTTGCCCAGCTCCTTCTATGTGTCAATCCTTTCTTGGCCTCACGGATCATATTGAAGGTTTGGAGCTGGTCTCTGCCCATCGTTTCCCAACCTGGTTTGTGTTAACTGACGGCGACAGCTCGCTGCCGAGGCTGTGGTCCATCGGTGGGATATAAGCCTAAGGCCCTAATTCAAGGGCCTTATCTTATCCCAGCGAAATGTCTGCGCAATACCATTTGTGACCCTGTTAGCGCCGCCCGTTGTACCTCTCCCATCACCTCTTCAGCCAGCCCTCGGAACACGTAGTGCGCTTTTAGTGATTCCATCATTCCTTTTCCTATGGTACCTAAGGCTCCAACCACCACCGGCTGTACTTGGACCTTATAACCTTGCAATTTGTACAGTCCATACAAGTCATGTGAAAGTTCGTTGTACTTAAGTTCCTTCTCGTCAAAAGCGTCAACTATGTTGGGGTCCCAAGGGCATGTCATTTATTTCAAAAGTGATTTCAAAATTGATTTCTCAATTGTTTTACAATTTATTTCAAAATTGATTTCAAAATTGATTTCAAAACTGATTTCGCAATTGATTTCACAATTGATTTCAGAATTGGAAAGAGGGGGTGCATCTCGGTGGGGGTACCTCATTTGTCTGTATGCGGGAATGGACGTGGACGTGGGTTCAGGGAGGAGGTTGTAATTATTGTCACGTGGGGCCTAGATTTCTGGGAACTGTCTGCCTTCTACGTGGCAATTGAGTATGCTGTGGATTATGTTGTGGGATATGTTGTGCAACTTCGTCCATTGCAATATGTTGTGCAGGGGGTGGCGTAGATGGAGGTCTTTGTCCCATTAATCTTTCCCTGAGTGTCTGCATATGATCTGTTGCATCATTGTGTGTTGCTGCACCATTTTTGTTGACGTACAGTAATGGAAACAGGTCCTCATATTCATTGGTTCTTTTGAATATGGGATCTCGGTTGGGGGCACAGGACATATTGGCCGTCAAGCAGTTGGTTGTCTTGCTCAAGGCAGGCTCTGTTGTCTGCCAGTGTTGAATACAATTCCGACATGGCAATTGAGGGACGTCGGTACCATTCGCACACCTCTGACCGTAAACGTGAAAAAATGGTCTCCACCGAAGGAGCGGGGTCAGCAGCGGCATAGGGGCGAAGAAAATTTTTCGGAAAATGGTTAAAGAAGCTGACGCCTTTTGGTTTGTTTGGTGTCCACTGGCGACTCATCTGCAAGTAAAAAAAGATTAATGACTATGAGAGGTATACTACAAATAATGACATATCATTCATTGTCACTAAAGTGAAATTGTGACAAGTGCTGTGACGTGTAAATAGAAAAGAAACATGTAACCATTCTTAGTTATATGCCATTTAATAAGCATAATAAGCCTCCTTACTGCGTCAAAGTGATGGTTAAAAAAGGAGGTTTTTTTTGAGTTTTTTTCGTATTTTTGGTATTGTTTTATATTTTTTTGTATTTGTTTATAATAATCTCTTTGTCCTGCTTCTATTGAAATGGGTAACTAACGGGTGTAAACTGCTCAGGAGAAAGTGATGTTAAAAAATATAGGTCATTCAGGTGTTTGACACGAGAGAACGCAACATAAGCTGTTCCCTCTGGTGTACTGTTGGTATCAATCCACAAAATGACCTCATTCAGTGTTTGTCCCTGAACTTTGCATATTGTTGTTGCATAGCCAGGGAGACAGGGATAAACTGTAACTTGCTCCTCATTTATAATTTTTGTTATTGGATGAATGTTTATCAAACGACCACGTGGTACTTGTGCTATGATCGTTTTATTTTCAATTCCAATAAACATTAACGAATTGCCCATTCACAAATCCAATGTTCTTATTGCAATTTTATGTGAGCATGAGTTGATTCTCGGTGATTTGCGATTCTCGGTGATTCTCGGTGATTTGCGCATAAGCGGCAGGTTCGATTCACTCCCGGTTTGCCTAACACTGTGGCAAGAAAGAAGTTAGTTCGTATATTGCCGTCTTGGCCTGCCATGATATAACCTTCAGATTTTGGTCTCAAAAGCCCTTTAACCAGCCAGTAGTGCGCCTTTTTTCGGTCTGACGTGCTTTTCTTGCTCTCCCTCATGTGAACTGAGTGATAGGTTGTTTTTTCAATTGCCTTTCTTCGAGCCAGTCTGAAGTGTTCAATCACTTCCTCAGTCACTGTTTTTGTTTGGACGCGAGTTCCTTCCTCCGTCGTTACTATGCCTTGGTTTCCGACAGTCCATTGAACAAAGCCTATTTCCCTGAACAGTCGGTTTGCTAATGAGATGATGGTCGCTCTCCTGCCTCCTTTTCCATTCTCTACATGTACTAGTAGATTCCATAGGCGTTTCACAAATGGTGACTCACTGGTGGTCAAGTATCCAATGACTGACACTAGCGACGACCCATATACTTCTTCTAAGTTCTGCAGAACTTGTCCGCCATCACAGCGTCGGAGATACAACCATGCTACAGAACTCCCAATTTCTGTAATTCTGTTCCGTTGCAGTTTCCGTCGGATATGTTTATCCAAGCTTCTCAGTTTCGATCTAGTCCATATACCCGCTGCGATGTAATATCGGACTAGACCCACTACTTTCGAATTATAGGTTAACACGAACGCTTTACTGCTGAGATTAGCTCTCAGCAGCTCGTTCAGTGCCTTTTTTAATTTTTCTTCTACTGCCCCTGCAGATTTAGCTTTGTCTACCGTCATAAGCTGCTCTAACCCAAGGTATCGATAGGAGTCTTCTTCGCCCAGGGACTTAATTCCTCTGTAAGCAGTTTCCACCACCTCTACCTTTCTGGGCACCGATTTTGCTTTCGGCAAACACTTTCATGGGGTTACTGTGATAAATGTCACAGCATTTTCTGGCAAAAATTATTGCCAAGATCCTCTAAACGCCTACACCGGTAAATTTCACAAATGATGAAATTATGCGAAAATAATCTGTTGATGAGTTAATATAAATGTTTCAAGTAGACAATGTCTTTGGTGAAGTAGGCTCTTTGAAAGGTGCTGGAATTCAATAGCATTTCTATTTAGGGTCAATGTGGGCATTATTTCACATGTATTGTATAGATAGATACAATATTCTTACTACCGGCTATATGTAAAGTTGAAAAACTTCTGCTGTTTGACGAGCTATGATTTTGGAGTTATTTAAGCGCTTCTAGGGTAACGGAGGAAAAATTTACCACGAATATTGCTTGGATGACATGGTTATAGCAAGTTAAACAGTGAAAGAGTTTTGGTTCTCCCGGTATTAAATTGGACTTTTTATTATTGCAATTGTAGTTGCAAGACAATGAAAGAACTATCCTCCCATCTCACCGAAGATCACGGGAAAAATGCAGCCATAGAAACGAAACTTTTCGATTCATATGATGATTTCTTGAAATGGAAAAATAAAGTTGAAACAGACACAAACTCCTGGTTCGTTCAACACAGAGAAGAAGAGCAAAGCAGAGATTATGTAATACGTAGATTTTACTGCAGCCGAACAGGAGATATTCGAAGACATGGGAGTGGCAAAAGAGCTTTGAAAATACAGGGTTCTTCAAAACTCAATGACAAATGCAGTGCATACATGAAGGTAATTTCCGATGCCATTTCAAAGACTGTTACAGTTGAGTTTTCGCCTGCACATATTGGGCATGACTGCAAACTTGGCCATTTAAGAATGTCTGAGGATCTTCGACTGAATATTGCGGGTAAGTTAGCAAAAAATATACCTGTTGATACAATCCTAGACGAGATTCGGGACAACACGGTTGGTGAACTTAGCCGGGATCTTTTAACTTGCAAACAAGACATTCACAATATCAAGCATCAGTACAACATCAGCTTGGTACAAAAGCACAATGAAGACGCCACAAGTGTTCACTGCTGGGTGGAAAGCTTGCGAGATCAACAGTATGATTGCGTTCTGTGTTATAAGCCACAAGGGAAAAGTGGGTATGGTCTTCCGGAAACTGACTTTATTCTTGGGATACAAACGGAGTTCCAAAGAGATGTTATGATGAAATTCGGTAAAAAATTGATATGTGTTGATTCAACACATTGCACCACAGGATACGACTTCCTTCTGGTTACAGTGCTTGTAAAAGATCAATTTGGAGAAGGAATACCAGTAGCGTGGCTAATATCTAACCATGAAGATGTCTGTGCTTTGGACCCATTCTTCAGATCGCTAAAGGAGAGGGTTGGTGAAATTCAAGTGCACGACTTCATGAGCGATGATGCAGAAGCCTTTTACAACGCCTGGACGAGAAACTTTCAACAGCCAACGAGGCATCTGATCTGCTCTTGGCATGTTGACAAAGCAATTCGCAAAAACATATTTAAACATATTAGGACAATACCACAACAGATAGAAGTGTACAAAATAGTTAAAACGTTACAAACAGAAACAAACTTAACGGACTTTAAGGTTAAGCTCCAAGAGTTTTGCTCTATGGCTGAATCGTCTTATCCATCCTTTTATGGTTATTTCAGATCAGAGATGTTGAAACGCCAAGAAATGTGGGCATACTGCTACCGATATTCTACCAGCGCAAATACAAACATGTCATTAGAAAATTTTCACCGTGTTTTAAAGGTAATCTATTTTCACAGGAAAAGGAATAAGCGGGTTGATCATCTTTTGCATGCGTTATTAAGAGTAGCACGGGACAAAGCATTCGAGGCTTGGGAGAAACTGGAAAAGGGAAAGAGAACAAACAAATTAAAGGAAATAGACAAACGCCACAAAAATTCTCTCGCTTTAAAAATAGATGCAGCATCTAAAGTCAATGAAAATGAATGGAAGGTTGTTTCAGAGGCACAGCAAGAAAGAAATATTTGTTACACAATTGTAAAAGAGTTTAATTGTAATGAATGTAGGATGAAATGCAGTACGTGTGGAGTTTGCATTCACATGTACAGTTTTCATACATTCAGGTGCAATGAAAGATGCAAAAGAAGATATAGTAACAGAGTCTGGTACCGCTGAAGACAATTTTGATTCGATAGAGGAAAGAAGGCTCTATTTTCAGAACCAACTGTTGGATCCTCAAAAAAGAAACAGCTCAAGTGAACAGTTGAAAAAATATATTCTTGGCACTATTAGTCTTTTAACGGCACGGGTTAAAGATTGCAACAAATCGAATGGTCTTCAAGCAGCGAGGGGGCATTTAAATAATGCTCTCACTGTTCTGAGTGGATTGTCTTCCGAAAAAGAGATAGGAGACCTTGAAATAAAAGAGACGTTCCCTTCGAACAAAACCTTCGAAAAACAAAGAAGATTTTTTAGCACCAAAAAGAAAACAACAAAGAAAAAGGAGACTTTATCAAAGCCTTCCCTTGACGACATTCAAAGGATAAAGGAAAGTTTATCGGAACATACAGCAACCATTTGTGGGGTCTGCTTTGAAGAAAATGACAAATCCAACAATGAACTTGTTGACTGGGAAGAATGCTCTGTGTGTGGTGTTTGGGTTCATAGTACTTGTGCAAATTTTGATCAAGAATCAGAATACATTTGTGAAAGATGTACATAGCAAGAAAGCATTTAACAACCAGTAAAAACATTTCCCGTGAGTATCCCCTAGATTTAGTTGCTATTATATCGAACTTTAAAGCCCGTTATGGAAATGGACTGAGGGCTGTCATACTTTTAATGATCAAAGGGTTATTATTATTTTATCAAAACCTTTCATTAATATACAAATATTTCAAAAATATTCCAGACCACTTTGATCACTGTACATATTTATTGTCGTTAGATTTAGTTGCTATTATATCAAACTTTAAAGCCCGTTATGGAAATGGACTGAGGGCTGTCATACTTTTAATGATCAAAGGGTTATTATTATTTTATCA
>JAYJMH010021737.1:0-19347 GCA_036873815.1 Phacellophora camtschatica
AGCAAGGCTAGAACCCTACCATTTTAGGCAAAACTTCCAATTTCTAAAAGTCTTGTTTTCATCCTAAAAGTAAGGCTATAACCTTTCCATTTTTGCCAAAAACTGTCAATATCTAAAAGTCTTCTTTTCATCCTAAAAGCAAGGCTATAATCACTATTTTTAGACAATAACTGCCAATATCGAAAAGTCTTGTTTTAATCCTGAAAGTAAGGCTATAACCTTACCAGTTTCGCCAAAAACTTCCAATATCGAAAAGCATTGTTTTCATTTAAAAGCTAAGGCTATAACCTTACCATTTTAACCAAAATCTCCCAAATTCAAAAAACCGTAATTTTATCTGAGAAGGAAGGCAAGAACCTTAATATTTTAGCCAAAAATTTCCAATGTCGAAAACTCTTGTTTTCATCCTAAAAGTAAGGCTATAACCTTTCCATTTTTGCCAAATACTGCTACTATCAAAAAGTTTTGTTTTTATCCTAAAAGTAAGGCTATAACCTTTCCTTTTTAGCCAAAAACTGCCAATATCAAAGTCTTGTTTTTATCCTAATGGTCAGGCAATAACCTTACCATTTTAGCCAAAAACTTCCATTATCTAGAAGTCTTCTTTTCATCCTAAACGTAAGGCTATAACCTTCCCATTTTAGCCAAAACCTTAGGATGGAAACGAAGCATTTTGAATTTGGAGGTTTTTTTCTAAAATGAAAAATGAGGCTTTTCCATTTTTATAATTTTGGTTTAAAATAATATGGTTATAGTAACGCTTATAGAATGAAAATAAGTTATTTTTAAATAGGAAATTTTATGGCTAAAACAGGAAAATTATTGCCTTACTTTTAAGATATAAGCAAGCATTTTCGATGTTGGAATTTTTGACGAAAATTGTAAGGTTATAGCTCTATTTTTGGGATGAAAACGAGGCATTTTGAAATTGGTAGTCTTTGGTTAAAATGGTAAAGTTATAGCCTTACTTTTAGGATGAAAACAAGAGTTTTCGAAATTGGTAGTTTCTGGCTAAAATGGAAAGGTTATAGCCTTACTTTTAGAAATGAAACAATACATTTCGAAATTCGCGGTCTTACACTAAAATGGTACGATTATAGCCTGACTCGTAAGACAAAAACGAGTCTTTTCAAAACTGAAATTCTTTACAAAAATGGTAAGGTTATAGCATAATTTTTAAGGTATGAGCAAGGCCTTTCGATATTGGAATTTTTTGGCTAAAATGGTGTGATTGTAGAAAAAGTATAGTATGAAAAGAAGGTTTTTTTTTAATATTAGAAGTTCTGGCCTAAAAGGGTATGGTTATAGCCTTACTTTTAGGTTGAAAAAAGATTTTTAGAAGTTGGATGCTTTTTGCAAAAATGGTAAGGTTATAGCCTTACTTTTTGGATGAAGAAAAGACTTTTCGATATTGGCAGTTTTTGGCTAAAATGGTAAGGTTATAGCCTTACTTTTATAATGAAATCATGTTTTTATGAAATTGAAAATTTCTGGCAAAAATTGTAATGTTATGGCCTTACTTTTAGAAATAAAACCATACATTTCGAAATTGGCAGTCTTATGCTAAAGTTGCAAGGTTATTGCCTTGCTTTTTGGATGAAAAGAAGACTTTTAGATATTGAAAGGTTTTGGTTACAATGGAAAGGTTATAGCCTTTCTTTTAGGAACAAAAGAAGAATTTTAAATATTGGAAGTTTTTGACTAAAATGGTAAGGTTATACCATAACCTTATAATTTTTGCCAAAAACTGCCAATATCGAAAAGTCTTGTGCTCATTCTAAAACTAAGGCTATAACCTTACAATTTTAGCCATAAATCTTCCAAATTCAAAAAAACTGTCGTTCAAATTGAACATTAAGGATCCATGACCCAACCACGTTTTTAAAATTTTTATCAATGAGCCCTTTTAGGGAGTTATTTAATATTATACCCTGTTTTACAGAATAAAGGCTCAAAACACACTATATGACCGTCACATGCCCGGCAGACTTTCCCCAAGTCCATTTCGTGCCAAATCACAAATATTTATTTCGTACTCAATATATCGAGGGAATGCTATATCGAGGAGAGAGTACAAAATAAAAGCCTACATGCCTGGCGGATCTCACTCAATTCCATAAATGAGATTGAAAATAAAAACCAGAGATTTGTGAGCAAAATAAATTTAACAAGAATAAAGTTGATACAACTTATATGTTAAAACAAGCAATGAAAACACGAAATATATCTACAACTTTTTCTGTTTTTCAACAGTATCAATAATATACTAATCTATCACCTAAAGATGAAAAAATCAAAACACCAACATAATTTAAATATATTATAGTCCAACGTAATATTTACAAATTCTAAATTTCATTCTTCGCGACGGCGTAAGTTTAATGAAAATGTGCGTATCATCAGTCTTTCGTGACATATCGCAAAAATTCTGCCCAGGGCGTGTATTTAAATAGCAAAATATTTGAACGAAAATGAAGAAAATGAATACCCTATGCTTAAAAAGTAGTTACATGATTTATTTCAAAACATCTAAAATTAAAAATTGTTTGAAAGGGTTTTACAGAATTTTGCGATACGATATAGCGCTCTGCATTAGATCATGGAGACTTTACAAGTGCGGGCTATCCCCAGATGAATGACAAATAATTATTGTACATTTTATTTCTAAACATTTTAAGAATTTCTAAAAATCTGGGGATAGCCCTGGCACGTTTAGCCTCTATGATATATGTCATATGCGTGCTAACCTGGTAAAACATCATGTTCTTTAAACTGCTGCAAAAGGTTTGCTTTTTTTCTCATGGTAAAATAAAAATTGTCCGGCTATCAATCTTTTTACGGAGTGTTGAAAAAATGCGCTAATTTCTGGACATAAGCGCATGTGATTTTAAATTGGGGGTGATAGGGTAGCTATGACGCTGTGAAAACATTTTTAGTCGCAAAAATTTTAATAGATTTGTTGAATTGAACCTAGGTTTGAGTTTTTATGACTAAAATGTGATTGTTGTATCACGTGGTTGCAGCATAGATAATCGCAACATAGAGAATAGCCTGGGTGATTTGAGATTATACCATCATTCTAAAAACACTATCATTTCAAATCATTTTATTGGACGAATGTCGGCGGAAGTAGATTAAATCTACAAACCATTTTCAGAAAACGAAAAAATGTTATCTCGGTCACAAGCAGCAAAATGAAACAGGTTTCTATGACGTAATGACCAATCGTACAAGTATCACATGAATTTCCACATGATTCACATTTATTTGATAAGCTCAACAAGGACTCATATACCAAACCCATTAAAAAGCTGGCGGTAATATCGGCATTCCAATATAAAATTGAGATTGCAACTGATTCTATTGTAGAACTATTGAGATTCAAAATTCCCAAAGTGACTTGAAATTATTGGCTACGTGAGACAAATCATAATTTTTTATTTCGAACTCAATATATCGAGGGAATGCCACGAAAATACTCGAAATTCAATGACTTGTGGTCTGATTAGCGCAAATAAAACACGTTGCGAGAGATTAAATAAGGCCAGCTTTTTAGTGATTACAAAATTAAGTCCCTGTTGACTGACGAAAGTGATAAGTCAAATGTATAAATTCTAGCGAAAGTCTGACAATCGTTTTCAGAATTGAACTATTTAAACTTTCCTCCTTATAAATGCGTACTCTCCAAAATATGTGATATATTTTTCTCTTGTGGATGAACGGCTTTTTCAGCTTATTTTAATAGACGCTTAAAGACATAAGCTAGTTTCGCTTCGGCAAAAAACCTTATCTTTTAAAAGCTAATGCAATTTTATGTGAGAAATAGAATTTCAGTTCAGTTCAGTTCATTTTCATTTAAAGTTGAGAGTAAACCGAAAATATTTATATCGCCACATCAAACAGATTTCATGTAATAATTCAGTCATACTTTTGGCCGGTTACGTTTACATGACTACATAACCAAATCAAATAGTGCGTTTTTTACAAAAATATCTTGATGATAATCAACAAGCAACCCAACATTTTAAAATAAGGATTTCAAGATAAAATAAAATGTAATTGGTCATTTTAAGTCACCTGATAGTATTTAACTGCATCTTTCTGCTTTTTTTCTCTCCTCAAACCAAGGAGCAAAATTTCAATATCTGTGTCTTTCAAATTTTCATCTGGATTCGTACATATATTTATTCGTACAATAAATTTTTCCCTATTATTTAAATCTAGCAAGTTCTGCCGTCGCTGCCGCACGATTGCGATGATGACGTCGAAGACCTTCTGTTTACAATTTCCGCCATGAACGAACAGTCTCGTAATGAAAGTTTATTTCGCCTTAGTGCTCCACTGAACGTGCTGAGGGGCCTCGTTTTAAGTCCTACACACCATCTTTTACGAGAATACATAGCACTGTAATACATTGTACAAAAATCTTCTGTCATTGACTCTTCAAATATGCATTCGGGACTGTCGACATCCTACAAGAAAAGAAATCAATCATCAATCAATGAATCAATAACTCAATCATTTATGAATCAATTATCAACCAATCAATCAACCAATCAATCACAAATCAATTAATTATCTATCTACCAATCAATCAATTAATTAACTATCATCATCATTCATTAAATTCAAAAATTGCTGTTTAAAATTAAAAGTAAAAGCTCATTATATCATCTACTCGACAAATTAGAGCTTTTGTAATAATAAATAATAATAATAATAATATAAAAATAACACAAAAATATTAGCAATAAACTGCTGCACATTAAAAGAGCCTTGTCAAACTCATCAAGTACAATATTATTTACAGGTAATTTAAATATTATTATGACCGAGACTGTTAGCCAACATCCAGGGTCCAGAATATATTTAAGGTCAAAAAGACTAAACCAGTTAAAAACAATTTTTTGCGATTTTTTTCGACGCTTGTTCTTCCGTTATAAGCAATTTTCATAAAAAAGGGATCTCATAAAATCTCGAAAACAAACACTGAAAAACGTTGATCAAATTTCAAAAGCTTGAGAGCACATGGACGAAGAGAGATTCCCCCGCAACCATGTCAAAGACTCCTGCGAATCAAAGACTATCAGTTTTCATGCGTTTTCAGTTTCACGCGTCATTTTTCGCAGTTTGAATAAAGGCTTTTCATTTTCTTTCAAGGCATGCAGTCAATGTTTGATCTCAATGATATCAATGTTTCTGAATGTTTTCGAGCTTCAATGAGATCGACAACTTTTTGAGAATCGCTTATAGCGTAAAAGCAAGCGCCGAAAAAAATCGCCAAAAATTGTTTTCAACTAATTTAGTCTTTTTGACGTAAATATCAACTTTAATCACTGAAATCCGTGCAGTACACGATTTTTGGTAGCTCGTCAAAGATGTTCCGCTTTTTTTGGTGCACCTGGCATGACAAATATTATTCGTTCTTAAAATACACATTTCAAAATAACTTTTTAAGAGCAAAATGTGCAACTTTTATTTGTCATATATCTAGAGATGGTGTGTGTGTGTGTGTGTGTGTGCGATTATCTAGACTATGATGTAACACACCCACCTTATTAAAGGGTCATGGTTTAAAAATAAATCCTACAGTATAATTTACGTTGTATTGTGCACTTGTATTAATTTGAAAGCCACGCAATATTGGAACTCGCACTAATTTTAGCCTGAAGTACACAATTTACTGTTTAAATTATCGTGTATTACGTATACGCTTAATTCAAGAAAAAAACAAGCGTTGAGAAAACACGTAACGACAGGATATAATTTTCGTGCATGTGATCATTAAACTTCAGAACAAACAAAATTTAACCAAACAGCAAAAAGAATTTTAAACTTGGCATATTTGAAAACTCAGCATCAACATTAGGATCTTTTTATATAAACACCAAAGTAGTTGAGGTCATACATATTGATATTTTTCCACACTTGCATATATTTTGTGGCACGTTTGACTCTATGGCAACGAAAATGTTTGCCGTCAAAGCAACTGCGCGGAAAAACCAAAAAAACCTGGCGAAGTTGCTTTATTTTAAAAACAACACATTTAAGCTCAGTTTCCATCCGATATTTACGTTCTCCATAACTAAACTCTGTTTACAGTTTTGTTTGGTAGACTTTTTCACGTACATTTAATTTTTCACAAATCTAGTACTGAAAGTTTCTAAGTTTCTTGCGCAGTAAAAGATAAACATGATAGCAGAAATACACTTTCGTGTATTAAACTCAGGAAAACGTCCAGTGGTACTTACATGTACAACTATAAACAACAGCTCAGTGCTAATCACGAGTGCTTGTAATATTTCTCTTATTTTTGAAGATTAATGATAGGAAAAGAAAAAGGCAGTTTCCAAACATCAGATGCCACGCTCCTCCGCAGCATCTTTTTAATTTAAATTTTATTTCACCCTCGTTAGGTTTTACCCTTGATAGAAAAGTTCCTCCTTCGCAGGTGGGGAAAAAATCCTTCGCAGGAAAAAAAGGCGCTGTGGAGGAGCGTGGGACAGATGCTTCAATCAAAAGCCAGAAACCCTTTCTGCTATTAAAGAGCCATCATGCAACACTGCAAACTTGAAAACAAATTTAATGACCAAAATGAGGTTGAAAACTTGATTTTAAAGCTTTCCTGTTCCAATATTAAAATTTGGATTCCTTCCAAAATGATGATTCCGAAGAGAAACAAAAGACTGTGTTCTTTTGTTGCGAAACAAACTGAGAAAAGCCGTTGGTTTTCTTTGTAATGGCGTCCAGACTTGAAAACCTGCCGTGGCTTAGATACTGACAGACAAAAAGATTTGGTAAATCGAATCTCTTTCTTCCTTTGTGCATTCAGCACAGAGTTCTTGATGAAGTTCATTTCCATACAATAATAAAGTAATTTTTTCAAAATATCCGTTGTTGGCAAGCAATGACATTTAACGTCATCTTGCTAAGTTGTGAAGCAAGGAGACCAATGTTGCAACCCTTCCTCGCAAAGGAAGCGCATTGCTTTGATTTAATTTGCAAAAATTAAAGTGATTGTAAAGGCAAGATTTATCATGTTACATTGGTAACGATGCCATCCATCTTGCATTATCGTAAATCTTTTGATATTGCCTTGAATACCTAATGCGGCATCATTTGTGGCATTTACACTCTGTAATCATGTCATTTTAAGAGAAAAATGCTCATTTGAAACTCATGAGTACAACAAAATAAGTTGAATCTCAACTTGAACATTTAGGCAAACGAACAAATGAACCAATCCAAAACCCGCCAAAAATGTATATCGGTAATAATGATCCTTCATCTTATATCTTTTCATATACAAAAAACTTAAATTCTCTTTCGTACGATACATCTTTTCTTTGCGAAGCTATGCTATAAAAATTGCTGACTCATGGTGAAAGTCTGATGCTGTGATTGGTTGTCTTGTAAGTGATCACATGAAATAGTGGCCTCAAAGTATGCTTATTTTCTTATTTTAACTGGAGCTTTCGTTGGAAATGGCGCCTGCTCGGGCTGATCACATGAAAATTACATAATAATGATTATTACATGATTACATGTTAGGATAGGCCTATCAATTGCAAACAAATCCGGGCGTGAAAGCATTAAATACCATCAAAAGAGTTTTCAACCCCTTCATTAATGTCTGATGCACTAATAGATAAAGTAACTTACCGTTGCTCGTAGCAGACCAGCATCATCTATCATCAGAAATAATTCTGCCTCAACACCCCAAATTTTGACTAAATCAGCACCAACGGGTATCACATCGAGATTTACTGAAACAAAAAAAAACAATTGAAATTTCAAACAAAACTCATATTCATACACGTGTTTATTTCTAAGCAACTGAGGATTTTGGGTAACACTTGAGTTACGTCATTTTCAGCCAAAATTTGCTAAAACTCAAATTGCTTAAATGCTCGCTTAGACGTTTAATACTGGAGTTAACGAGTTAACTAATAATTAAAAATAGCAATGGGTAATTGGTGAAAATAGTACAATTTAAAATAGTATTGTAAATAATAATTACAATTCATTCATAATTCCTTTTTAGTGTCTTGTCAAGTTGATTCTTTTTACAGTATTATTACAATAATAGTGTAGCTAATTCATACCAACTAGGATATACATACATAAAGTATAAAGAAAATAGCGTAAATAAGTGGAAAGGATATAGTAATATAACTGATGTTTGAATTAAATGTAGCCAAGGTTTTGAATCTCAGAAGTGGAAATTTGCTTAATTTTTAGACAAAATTCAGTACAGCTGCTTATAAATCAGCTGCTTATAAATAAATAAATAATCTTGTGGATACTGATATTAAAATTAAAATTGATTTCACAAAGAATGCAAGCTTAAGCATAGATACAGGTTGAAATCAACTTATTATTTAATTCTAACCGCAAACACACAAAAAGAAAAGAGAAAGTGAGAGAAAAAGCATGGGAAAAAAGCTTCCATCATTAGCGATATTTTCAACAGAAGAAACATACCTGATTTTTACCCTTATGTTAACTTATGCGATGCCAAGTTTGTTTATTCCTCGAGAGCTTTCGGTCTTGATTTAGCTTCGATTAGAAAACTTTGACAGTTCGAGATAGCGGGTTTCAACTGTGCTTTCTGCCGGGCGGGTGACCCAAAAAGCTATATCCGTTTGTAGGACTGCAGCTCGAACTCGGTGAGGCTACAAACTTCAAATTTTATTCAAAACGACTTTCGAAGGGCAAACATAGAGTTTGGTATATCATCGAATCATCTGCGATCACGTTTACCTGTCTAAAACTGGAAATTCAAATTACCAAATTAATTTGAAGAATGCCATTTATTTCCAATCCACGTTTCGACATATGTTGAATGGGAAACCATGGTCTAGTCAAATGATGACTCCAGAAGGCAGTACAGTAAAAACCCGCATGTAAGAGCCTACATTTTGGAATTCAACCTGGTAAGGTTCTTAAATTTAAATCATATTTTAGCTTAATAGTTCAGGGGGCGGTGAGCAAAAATACGCAATTTTACTTGGTGAAGATCTGTCTATAATTTTAACAAGGTCTTCAGCAATTTGATAACAGATTTCTTCATTTTGAGTAAAATGGATGCAGCGTTAGCAGGTATTTCAGCCTGTAGGTTCTTTAAAATGGAAGTTTCTTAAGTGCGGGTTTTTACTGTACGCCCCAAGGCCTCCTCTCAAAGTTAGCTTGCACCATCAGGTGATCATCAACATTTTTTACTCTTTTTAGGCCCATGGCCTAGCCGTCTAATCTCATTAATAAAAATTAAATTCCCTCAAAACAAGATTATAGTATGCCATCCTCATTGTATGAAAATATGAAAATATGAAAATGCACATGCCCGTCGAAACGCATCAAAACAAAATACAATAATTAAACCTTTTCGTGGCAATTGCAATGGTGACCTTAATTGACTGCGAAGGTTTCGCATGTTCATGTAAACAACCAGTGTGGATGATTTAATCAATGCATTCATTAGTAAAACGATTTGCGGTTACGTATCGCAGATCAGATCGCACTGTTGAGACATCTTATTGCAAATTTTGGTCACAGAGTTTCAAAGAAAACCTGAACAAGAATTCAAATTTCAATATCCTCTGCTGATTGTTCTCTTTGATAGAGCAATAATATGCTGATTAGAGGTAGCATGTTTACGGTATAATAAATCAGTGGGTAGGTATGTCTATGTCTCAATCGAAACTTTGTCTCTTTTGTCCCAAAAAGTTGGGTATTTTTATGATAGCTTATAGCTAGACTACCTGTGTCCCCCTACCAGGTTGTTCTCTTTATAAATCACCAGGAATTCGAACAATTCTAAAACTACAGCTTTTTGGACAAATTATAAAAATTATTATAAAAATTGTTCCAAAAAGTGGTGTTTTTCTTTCCAGCTTTTTCATAAACTTGTGTATTGACATGGGTCAACAATGGTACAGTAGCTGCTCCCATCTTGGAACAGAAGAACACTGACATTTCTAACAAGTAAATTCATGCACTCCCAAAAGCACTTGTTCTTGTCAGAAAAGTAAACATGTTTTTTACTCGAAAAACATTGAACGAAAGATAGTGAGGCATTTATGAGGTATCACCACAGTATTATATTTTTCGTGCGCATTTAGAGAAACAGATTGTATACATTTAATTTTGCCACAATTCTTTTAGAAACAAAGGAGAAAAGCTTTGTCATGTTTCTCACATCATGTGCGCACGGCGCCTGATATAACACAAGGGTTGGTGTTAGAGCCCAGAGGAGATGCCGAGACCGAGACACACCCTAGAGCTATAGTATTGTACACACCAACCCCGCACACTTTTGGATATTGGTCATCTCTAGACATTGGCAATTAGCATTTCGTACTTAAAACGTTATTTTGAATTTGCCCCCTTCAGTGCGTAGGTACATTATATATTTGCTGCAATGTCCCCCTACTAAAATGCTGTCGAAAGCAGTGGCAAAACTGACAACATGGATGCCTCAGAAGCCTAATGACCACAAATTTACAACAACAACCAAATCTGTAAATTTGCAAGATCAAAAGCCTAACAAGACTTAGCTTGATCCTGTATTGCGGTCAAAAAACAATTTCTTCAGGCTAGCACGAGACAGATAAGCTCCTTAAATGTAAAAATAACATATTTGTAATCTGAACTGTTGTCGTTGTCATCATCATCATCATCACAAATCGGGTAACCAAAAAACTATCCCCGTTTGCAAGGCTGTAGCTTGAAATCAGTGAGACTAAAAATTTCAAATTCTGCATAAAAGGACGCCTAAAGGGCAAACGTAAGAATTTTCGAATATTCGTCACCACAGCAGATCACTGTTAAGGTACTTCTATCTCTTTCAACTTGAAAAGTGATAACGATTTCGATTACGTACGAATTTGCTCCATGTTATCTTAAAGCCTTCTTTGGATAACGAAACAGTGGCAGGCGTGACATAAGAATGAGGTATGTTGTAGAATTCAACATAACATTTTCGCCTATTTTACAAAACCGATAAAACGATTTGGCAGCATCCCCATAAAGACTGATATATCAACTGCAATCAGAAATTATTCTGATAAAGAATCTTTTGTGCTGCTGCGGCAAATTTGACAAAAAAGCTTAAATGAGTAGGAGGGTAACCGAGGAACAGAATAACAGATAACACCAAGAAAAGCTGAATTTGCTTACATTACACATCTGCCATCTTTGATTATTCGTCAGTCTTAAATTTTAATTGTATTTTGAATTATAATTCTAAAAAGCTTAGTTCACACGTCGTGCCAAATTAAATTCAGTTTAAGGATAACTGTGCAAGTTCGACGTCCAAATCAATGTTCCGTATTTGCGGCAGCTCGACAAATAGTGTCGGGCGCTAAGCAATTTGACCCGGAAACCAACTTTAAGGATGTTTTTGAGAAGGGTAGGGGTAGCAAGTTTGTAAAATCAGTCCAATCAGAAGGAAGGAACAAATCCATGCTTAAACCGGGGTTAGCTGATCTTACAAAAAATGTGCTCTGCTTGCCAAATCTCGTAAAAATAAAAACAAACACAATATTGCATCCAACGTACAGTGATTTTTTTTAAGTCTTCAGGAAACGTATTGTTTTCTTGTGCAGTTAGTTCAGAAAGGTAACGTTGATATTTCTGAAGAAAATCTGTACACATCACATATTGATGATGTATTTGCAAATGCTAATATTTTTTAAATTTCCAACAGCAAGTCAAGTATACTCATAAAAGCCCCAGAGGCATCTGCTTGGTTCACTTGAAAAACACCAATGAATAACTAAAATAAAATGTATTGTGCAATATCTAGCTGTCAAATTCATAAATTTTATGAAATCTGCTGTGGTTTTCAGCGGAGTCTGACAATTCGAATTAAAAAAGATATTACAATAATGTATGACCTTGCATTTCAGGTTCCAAAAGCCAAAAATTATCCTGGTTTATATATGACAAAGATGGAAGAAAACCTAGGGGGCAGCACTATCTAACCTGCGTAGGTATGGGGGGGGGGGGCTTATCCGCGGAAATTGTGAGCTGACCCAATGGAAGGAAAATCACATACCCAAAATATTCTAGACCTAAAAATATTATTTGGTTCACCTAAATATGACAAAGATAGAAATAAGATTAAAAACGTCAAACAATTTCCTGTCTCGCCAAAAAGTGACAGAGATAGAGCCAAGGTAAAGAGCCAACAAGTTTCCTATTTCGCCCAAATATGACAGAGATAGAAACAAGATTAAAAATGTCAAACAATTTCCTGTTTCGCCAAAAAGTGACGGAGATAGAGCCAAGGCCAAAAAGCCAACAAGTTTCCTATTTCCCCCAAACATGTAAGAGATGGAAGCAAGGTGTTCATTTCTCCGCTTGCACAGTTAAAACATCTCGCCCCAGCCTGCATAAAATCTTTTATTCGACTGTTTTCGAATTTGTTGTCAAGGAAACAATGAATGGTTCTTTGGCATTTTTCCAGTTTCGAAAATGTGTTGCTGACTTGGACTTTAGGCAGTTATTTGAAGAACCATTCACGTCTTGTGTTTCCTTCCCTTTCTTCCTTCTATAAAGCATCGTGTTATTTGCAATGCTCTAATCCCATTAACAAACTTCAATACAAATGTATAAGCAAGCTTAAAGCAAATAAACGCACTACAAGTGCACGTTGATGTCTGAACGATACGAACACGACAAACAAACACAACAAACAAACACAACAAACAGATTCAACAGGAACTAAAAATGCACCTAAGATAAAAATCTAAATAAAGAATTGTGACTGGTAAGGCAGCTTTTCGAGGAAACCACACAGGAATTAATTTAAAGAATTTTCATCACTGCACAAAGCAGCGTAAATGGGAGTTTTTGGGTCAAACATATGTCTTGTGGGCAGAACATAAGTAAGTGCTTTACATTATGATCAGGGACAATGTCAGTATAATTTATAGCAAAACTATAACCATCACTAATTATGTATGAATCTTATCTGTACCAGAACTTATTGACATTAAGCAAGAAAAATTGAGTAGAGATCATGTTAATTATAGGGAAATTAGTCTTCAAAACCAGCCTTTGGAGTTAATCTAGTGGGTATTTTAATGGTAATGGGAGAATACGAAGTGAAATGCAAGTTAATATTTGAACTGTGTTCCCCATAAAAAGTTTGATGTATTTCCCCATAAAAACCTTTGTTTTAGGCAGTTCATCCCCCCCCCCACCCACTACTATGTAAATGTGTCTAAGAAATGTCCAAAACATTCATCACTGCACAAAATTGGTAATCACTGCCCCTCCGTTCGGAAGAGACTTAATTTGAAGCTAAAAGAAAAGCTTACTGTTGTCTGAAAAGAAATGAAATACCCATGTTTATTACCCCTACCAAAACCTTTGAATTCGGCACCAGCGCTTAGTCGTATTTAGCGCGTGTGCAGCTGAGTCCCCCCAAAAATGAGAATGAAGTTGGTTGCTCATTTGTTTCATCATTTGTCACAAGTAATGACAAATAACCATTGTACATTTCGTTCTTAATTTTTGCATTTTAATAACGAATAATGTTTGTCATAGATCTGGAGACAGCCCACGGCGGATGTTAAGATTTTCCTATGGAACGAGGTTGCCAAAACAGACTTACAAAATTACATCGTTTACGCACCTCTGTTGATGTTTATCCTTAACGGAACTCTGAAACAAGGCCGTTTCTAAAAGTTCAGCTTCTTTCTTCGCGCAAGTTTAATGGCTGTTAGGCCTAAATAATGTTAAAAAATAATTGCCTCCAGCTCTTTCAAAAGTGGGCTTACAATTATTTGAACTGTCACCTGCTCTTACGTCATAGATTATGCGACATGATACAGAAATTAATCCTACGGATATTAGCGCATTGAAAGCTTTGCCAAAAAGAATTTTTGCAAGTTGGCATACAAGAGCAACATGAAAGTCGACATATTTCACCAAGAAAGCCTGAGCCAGAAAATCAGGTGAAAAATTGCTCTTCTCCTGCCCTCTCAAGTATAACCGATTTTCTTCATTTGCATATAATGTGAATTTAAGTTGTCACAAGTCCGGGCATGCCGGAACCGGAGAGAAATAGTGAGTCATAAAAAAGAGAGGAGAAAAGGGGTAAAAGTGTCATTTCCATTGAATGTAAATAAGTTTTTGTTATTGTCATTTACAACTTTTGAGGCACTAGACGAACCTCAAGTGCCTGGCGGCAAATCTCAAGTGGCTGTGACGTGCCTGGACCAGTCCTGTTAATACGAAGCAATAAAATTCAATAATTTTATGCTTCTTGGAACGAAGCTATTTGTTCTCTATGTGTTCATACACGTTCATATTATAAAATATTGTTGTTTGTTTCCAACTGGTTATGTCCGCCCCAGACCGTCCGCTATTGAGAAATGTCCGTTCGTGGAGATTTAAAAACAGCAATGTTAAAAATCCTTGAAAGGATGATTTTAAGAGCAACCCAGAAAAACTCAGCCTTTTTCTCAGAATAGTTAAAAAATAAATACCCACAAGAATATCGCTGGGAATGAGATTGAAAAAAACTTTGTCATCTTTATTTATGGTTACCAGAAGCAACCGGTATGACGCAGGGGAAAAACTGATCAGGAAATATTACTGTGTCGGACTTTAAATTCAAGAAAGGAAATTACGAAATAGTGAATGCTGTACGCTTACAATGACAAAATAAGAACAGGATGAGAAGAGGTTTCGATAGGAAGTTTCACAAAAAGCTAAGTTGACTATAAGAGTTACGCGGGTTTAACACATAGATGATACATTAGCATATCATGAATCGGTGTATTCTTTTATGTTAAAGCAAACTTTTGATAACGGCTTGCGAGTATAACGGTTTGCGAGTTCATTACATTGATTACGTAAACCAAAGGAAAGATCATGATGTTTACTCGCATCGAAATTGATTGTCATATAGAAGTTGTAAATATTTTCAAATAATCTAATAGAAAATCTCCCTCGAGTGTTTTGCTCGTTGTTTAGTTCACGCGTGTTCTCATGCCCAACAGTTGAGTGTGCGTAAATCACATAGCTTAAGCTGCAGCAAATTTATCCTGATTAAGTCTGTAATCTCTGATTTCTTAGCTCAAGGCAGATGTTTTTTATGAACATGAAATGGATTCATTGTTCAATTTTGAGATATTTCATTTTGATCCAATTTTTAAATTAAAACTCGGACTTTTTGAACAATGTAGTCAGAATTACTTTATTTAATAAAGTTGAAAAAGTCTGCTAACAGAAAGTCGTGAAGTTATTGGTTCTGCAAGGTGATTCAAAAGACAAGCATATACCTTTTAACATGCTTCGTGAACTGTCATGTATAGTGTAACGTCAGCAAATTTCCTTCCATCATTTAGGTTAATTAGACGATTCATTAAGTCCTCGTTAAAATTTGAAAACACTGCGTGCTCCCACTGTGTCAAAGCCCAATTTTGACATCGAATAAAAATAAACAAATCAAAAAAACTAATGACTAAGGACCTGATTGCATGGGAGTTTTCAACCCCGGGGTTGAGTTTCAACCCACCTTACCGAATTGAAATTCCATCACACCTCTCCACTTATTCCTTTATTAATTTCAATTTTCGATTACATGGAGAAATCTAAACCCCGGTGGTGAAATCATACCCGGGACTGAAATCTCATCCCACCTTGACCTTGCCGAGGTGAAACTTTTGAGGCGTTAATCCCCATTGTTTTCAAGATATGAATGTTCACGTAATCGTAATTTCGTTTCAACCCTGGGGTTGAATTGCTTTTGACGCATGCGTAAAGCTTAATTGAATAGCTTTTGACGTTTCATACCCGGGGTTGAAAATATGCATGTAATCGTAAATTTATTTCAACTCGGTTAGGTGGGTTGAAACTCAACCCCGGGGCTGAAATCTCCCATGTAATCAGGCCCAAATGATGCAGCAAAGGTGTTATACTTTTTCAGACACGCGATATATTTTTCTGAAAATGCAAGGTGCAGTATTTCCCCTTGTCATTTCAAATGTGTCATTGTGTTTAATTCCCATGGTGCACGTGTGAAGAAATGATAATGTGTGTGTCGAAGTATTGGGACGTCAATTTTGTGCCACACCTTCGCGAAGACTTCTCCTCCGCAACAGTATGCGTGTTTATTTTTTCGTGTTTGCGTGTTTCGTGTCTGAGTGTTTCGTTTTTCGCATTTGAGAAGAATGTTAGGCCTATTCATTTATCGAATTTTGTTGAAAATTTTAATTCACTTGATTTTCATCGAATGAATGTTTTCGGCTGGGAATAAATAAATTTGCACAAAAACATTTCAAAGATATCTTTCCTCTTCCGTTAGCTAATAGCTTTTCATAAATAACAATTACGTTGTCTGATTCCTTATCACTTTCAATACTTAATGATTAGTCGAGATTCTTGAGAATTTCCTTCAAGAAGGTACAATAAAAACATAATGACCTTTGAATGAAAACTGCAAAGTAAGATGTTTCTGAACGTCAACAAATTGTCATGCGCGAAATTTGGAAAAAGAAAATGCGACCTGAGAATCTGATCTGAACAGTCTGAACAGGCACTAAATCAAAATTAAGTCAGTAAGGCACAGACAATCTTATCTAAAATACTTATGTTTAAATTAAGCGAGATATGTGAATTATAATGCACTTTTAAACGTTTTCAGAGATAAATGCGTGTGCATAATTTCCGTTTTGTACATGCAAATAAAAGTAAATGAATCTAAACTCGATCTTTAATAACGTACCTACTTCTAAACTTAAACTTCTAACTTTGCTGAAAAATCTCCTGTTTTGTTTAGAAACGTGTTCTTCTTCTAAATGCTTGTGCAAAAAAGTGTTTATTCAGGATAGCAAAGAGCTGTCGCCCGTCCCCCACAACAAATCATATTTTCTATCCCTCCCTATCCTATCCCTGTTCCAAAATTTGGAGTGTTCTGATTTATGAATTTCATATTTTTTTTTATATAACATTTCGAAATAACTGTGAACGAAGTTTGACCAGCATATATATGAAATAAAGCTGTTGAAAATCTGTGCATACGAAGTGTATGTAGACTGACACAGATTTCCAAATTAACAATACTTTCCAAAATACAAGCAAACATAAAAAAAAACTTTATTTAGGTAGATACAAACTTCATGAAATGAAATTTTAAGTTCTTTGAACTGTTTTAAATGTAATATATATAGGTATATGTTTATGCATATGATATATATGCACTGTAACCAACCGTATTTTTGACCACACCCACAATCACAGAGCCGTGATTTTTTTTCTAAAAAATAGAAAACAAAAGTACGACAAACACCAAATCAAACACTTTTTGCCACCCTGTGTCATGAAGAATTAAATGAGAATTTATTTGTAAACAAAAACTAGAATAGAAAACTTACTGTAACCATTTGTAGGATCTTTCACGCCTAACACTTGACCGTTTGGCATTACAGTCAAGTAAAATCCAGATTTACTTCTAAGGCGTCTCCTCCGAGCAGTTTTTGCATGACTTGTGCACCTGCAGTTATCTTCTTCAGTATCTTGGCTCATCAAGCAGTCCCTTTGCTGATCAAATGCTTTCAGTCTTCCTTCAAATAAATGTGAGTGCGTTGACCAGTGCGACTTGTGATGTAGTCCAAACGAAGCGGGCGACCAATCATTTACAAAGTCATACATCGTTTGTCTGCAGATGAAGAAAGTGAATTAAGCTTAGCCAGAATCAGATTATGACCAATTCTATTAATTATTTCACACTGTATATACGTGCTCCGATTGAACTGAGATATTATGACTATGGATATTCAACTGGTTAAAAGTAGACCTGTTCTATCTGACGAATGCTGTGTCTCCCAGGGCGGTCTTTCGAACGTGTGCACCGTGCGAATGCTAAACACAAACTAATTCGAGTGAAAACCAACCCTTGAATACAATACAACACAATGCAAAGGTTATCTGAAGACAGCAGCGGATATAATTGCCCAGTGTTTCATGAGGGATCTTTTCAAAAAAGACAAAAGAAAACAGACATCGTGAATGAAAGTTAAGCGTCTTTTGTTCTTTTGTTTAGCATGTCTGAATCAGAATTGATGTACTTCACACAACGGTTGGATGACAATACAAGAGAACTCAGTAAACACAAAAGAATGGACAATGAATCATGAAGATCTTTCTGGATTTTGGAAGCAAAAACCGGATTAATTATAAATCCATTATGTATTTTCGTTTCTATATTTACTCTATTTTTTCTCTTGAAGAACTACTGCTTAGCGTCAGTAAGCCGTACGTTATTTTCATGAGAAGCCAGTACTAAGTACTAAAAGTTTCTTAAATTTTTCATTGTTCTCCATTCTTACGAGGAAACAATAAAACTATATAATCTATTGAAATATACCACAAATTCTTGTACAACCAGAAAGAAAGAATTCTGTAAAAACAAAGATTCAGCTCCGAACACGACAATGTATTAGTCTATATCAACCAAAAGAATATATTTCACACCTTTCAAAAAATTTCCAAAACGAGGCTGTTAATCGCAGTGGTGTATTAGAGAGCTTCGTTTTGATTAAACGAGAGAACATTTTTTTCTTAGAAAATTATTAACCAAGAACATTCCTTGGTGCTTAATTTCATATGCAATGTGGGAATCTGCTGGGGTTCATTAAAAAATTAATATAAAATGAAACTGCGAATGAGCGTGTATGGGGTATGACACTAAACCTTCTTAGCTCGACAGACAACCATGCCAATTAGTTTATGATAAATCACGTTTTATCCTTACACTTTTGGAGAATAAAGAAACCAGAAAATTTCTATGAGACGGGTAATGAATGGTTTCCTCTGGTTTCCCAAAAATGTTTCATCACGAGTCATTTAAATAATTGTCGGTCTGTAAACGAATTAAATACTTATCATTCAGTTTAAACGTTCTTTAAAAACCACAAACATCATAGATATTTAAAAACCAAACCCAAAGTGCTTGTCTTTTTGTACAGTGGCCGAAAACGTTTACCAACAAGCGTTTCTGACACAGCGCAGGACAGCGCGTAAAACAGTTAGAGACTGCATTGGCCGCAGCGAAACAGTAAAACAAACTGAACAACAAAACGATGCACAGCACTGGTTTTGTGTATTATTCATAACATGGGTACAACAAAATGAGTCTTTTTTAAAGCTTATTTAACTGTGCCTTTTAAAACATGTCCCGGACACGTCTGAGAAAACAATCTATTAGTCTGGACGGTACAAAAGATGCCCGAATCCGAGTATACCAGTCAACCATAGCATAGAGGAAAAACGTTTGTCCTGCTGACCAAAGAGCACTTTGCGCCTGCGCATCTATGTTGATTTCAAAAATTT
>JAYJMH010021748.1:0-19347 GCA_036873815.1 Phacellophora camtschatica
AAGAAGTAGACACGTTTGACAAGCTACCATAAATTGCATATTGTTTCGATTGTGATAATTAAAGTTGATATCAATACAAGATAGACCAAACAAATTAAAAACAATTTTTGGCAATTTTTCTTCCGACTAGTTTTGGTGCTATGAACGGTTTCCGAAAATATCATAATCTCACAGATTCATGATATTGAATTTATGAAGCTCCAGCAAACAAGAACAAAGAAAACTCAGGGAAGCTTCTTTTTGCCTTGGTCCTTGAATTTCTCATAAAAATCATAACTTCTATTACTTTTTGAAACAAAGCTTTTCATTTTATTTCTATTATTTCAGTTGGTGTTACTTTTTCCATGGAATGCATTCAGCTTGGTTAAAAAAAATTGAATATATTGACCACCCTCTGAGCTATAAAGCTGAAATATGCTTTAACTTAAGAACCATGTCAGGTTGAATTGAATTTAATATATAATGTATGTTTTTATGTGAGGGTTTTCGTTGCAATATTAAAATTACATAAACATACTTGTTGACAACAAAAGAACATTGTCTTCCACTTTTTGTTGATCCTTTGCAGTACCCAAAATCCTTTGCAATTCCCAAAATCATGAGTTTCTTTGGACTGTCGATTGTTATTGCAATAGTGCCTATTTTATCGTTCTGCCAAAAAAAATATTTCATTTATTAATGGAAAACCTGCCTCGATGCAGGCATATTTTCAAGAGGTAAATGCAACTTTATATTAATTTAAGATATTTAAACGGAAGTTTAGCTTCTGAATTACGTTGTTTTCTAGTAATTATATGCCATGTTCTTCAATGAGAAATAAAGACAAACAAAAGCAAAAAAAAAGAACCGCTAGAATAAAGAAAACTAAATTAGAGCGCTGTTTTCCTTGTATAATAACGAGAAAGAAAACATTTTGCATGCGCAAAACAAAACAAAACAAACTTACATTTCTTTGAGGCATAATAGAAGCATTCAGCAGCGCTATAACCATCCCCTCGTTCGTCTTCCAATGTTCTTTGTAGATATCTCCAAACAAAAATAAAGTGATAGTTTCATTTTCATGGCCGACACATAACTCTGAGAGCTTCCAAATGCTGAAAGTTTTACCCTGTCAAAAAAAATCAATTAAACCATAATAAAACTAAACGGAAAGAGTCGATTGTGTGTCCATTTGTTTTTAGCTAAAGTACTCAAATTTCTCCCTAACCCCTCACATAAACCCCCACATCGAAGTCAAAAATAATTAAAAAGCACCCTCAAATAAGCCCCAAATGATTAAATTTTTACCTGTCAATAAAAACAAACTTATATGATAACTAACTAGACAGTGTCCATATTCGTTGATAGCTACCATAAATATTCGAATCCCCTAAATATTTATAGCTACCATAAATATTAGAATTCGAATTGATAAGCCTATGCATTAAAATCTAAAATATTAAATAAGCCGCCCTCGAATAACTCTTAAATTTTGAAAATATGATAAATAAAAACAAATTTTACAGACAGCGTACTTTCCTCAAATTTTAAAAATAGGCAAAACATAAAAACTCTTTTTCCATCTAAAAATCTTCTATAAACAAAAAAGTACTTACATTCGCTGACGTTTTAGGAGGTAATTTATTCGCAATAACACCAACAGTAACCCAGTCGTCGTTGATCTCATTATTGATGATATTTCTACCAATTTGAGGCAACTTGATAAATCGCCTTCCATCCATCCTTGACTCCATTTGTTGCGAAGAAATTCGTGGATTTCTACATTAAAAGGCAAATAACGAAACGCATGAAAAAACATTTACTAGGGCTGATTTCTTTTTTATATAAAAGCCTGCTTACAAGGTGTGAGGGTAATCCTAGTAGTACAAGGAATATTCCATGTACTTAGTAAGATGATCTTTTTTCTTTTTTATTGTCTTACCCCAAACTCTACTAGGGTGATCCTACTAGTACTACAATTATCACAGTGCCAAGATGATCATAATACTACGATGATCCTCTAGTACAACGATGATCCTAGGACTACAAGGGCAATCATAATACTGTGATGATCCTAATACTACGATGATCCTAGTATGATGATCCCAGTACTAGGATAATCACAATACTACGATGATCCTGGTACCACGATAGTCATTCAGCACCAACCACGATTATCCTAGTACTACGATGATTCCAGTACAAAGATGATCATATTACAACGCTGATCAAAGTACTACGATGATCCTAGTACGATGACCCTGGCCCTATACTGCAGGATGGTCCTATAACTACGATGATTCCAGTACAAAGATGATCATATTACTACGATTATCCTAGTACTACCATGATCCTAGTATGATGACCCTGGCCCTATACTGTAGGAGTAGGATGGTCCTATAACTACGATGACCTTATTACTACGATGATTCCAGTACAAAGACGATCATATTACTACGATGATCCTAGTACTACGTTGATCCTAGTATGATGACCCTGGCCCTATACTGTAGGAGTAGGATGGTCCTATAACTACGATGACCCTATTACTACGATGATTCCAGTACAAAGACGATCATATTACTACGATGATCCTAGTACTACGTTGATTCTAGTATGACGATGCTGGCCCTCCACTGTAGGATGGTCCTATAACTATGATGACCCTAGTACTACGATGATTCCAGTACAAAGACCATCATATTACTACGATGATCCTAGTACTACAATGATCCTAGTATGCTGATCCTGGCCCTCTACTCATCTAATCCTATGTAAGATATATTTTACAGGGGGGTAGCACATGCAAACCAACTTAATTTACATGATGCACTTACTTTGAAATATCTTAAATTACTGTAAGTTCTCCCGCATTTACCTATTCTAGACATCTCTTTTATCCATGCTCCTTTGCAAGCACACATTTTTCTGTTTACTTTTTGCATGGCTCGGGGTAAGAAAGAAAAATACTTTGTAATAATTTGTAACTTTGCAAAATATACTATGGTCCATAACAACAAATTTCTTCAGTTCATTTTGTAAAATGACTCCAACAATTCAAGCAGATTTCAGCATCTAACCTATTTATTTTCATGTACCACCAAAATGGCTGCCACATGCCACAATGCATTCTGTTCACAATGCATTCTGGTTGCAAGGGACCATTTAATACATCACTGTCCTTACTACAACAATTTTCCATATCCTCAGGGAGCAATTTTGAGTTTTTAAGCTTTAAGAAAACTTACATGATACGAATCCCTGAATAGCCTTCAGTTTCCCATGGTCTTTCATCTGGTGCTTCCTTTGGTTTTGGTGGCTTTTTCATGTCAATGTTAATTTTCTTCTTCTCAACATGAACATTGTCAAATCCGCTTCGATCTGTGACAAAAATGAAACTCAAAAATAATTAATCAATTAATATTACTTGTGCAAGATAGCTAAAATTTTAATTTCTTGTCCCATGCACCATTCTTAACAAAATCCAAATATATGAAAACGTGTTCTTAGATTTTTCAATATCCTTAAAAAGATCATAATTAAAAGAAACTATTTTTATCTTTCCTAATGACAAAAATTAAAAAAGCTCATTTAAAATATATTCACAAATTCTCAGTGTATTGATTCAAAATTTCAAGTTCAAAATTTTAAATAAATTGTTTACTATTTCTCCATGTCATTATTCAAAATGTTTTTAGTGTTCCAGCATCAAGATTAAATTTTCCTTGGCTTTCTCTTGTGTGCATTTAAAAGATTTGTATACCAAAGTAATGATTAGAATGAAAATCATCACACAGACAGCAGTTATCTTAAAAACAAACTAATAATTCAAGCTGATAAAAAATTGATAAAAAAACAAACTAACAAAGAGAAGAAACATAATTTGTATTACCTCATTACTTTTCTTCTGATTCTAACACAATTATCATTTCAAGAATATCATAATATTTCATTATATAAATGATCATATTTAAACATGTTCACAATTGCTTTTAACTATTCCTCCTCCTATATTTAATTAAAAAAATACATCTGCCCCAAAAATTTACTTACTCATCTTAGCATCATGAGTTGGTGTGTGTGCAATTCTTTCCTTTTTCTTAAATGGCAAGTCGAGGTCGCTTAATTTTCTTTTATTCCCACCTTCTTCCTTTTTGACAATGCCAGAATCTGCCTTGGACAACTTCTTAACAGTATCCTTTTTCTTAGTAACTACTTTTCGTGCATCTCTAAGCATTTCTTTTTCTGCTAACTTCTCTTTTAACAGCTGTAATCTTGCTTTCAAACCACAAATCTCATCTAAATGAAAAATAAAAATAAAAACAAATAATGATAAAATCTCAAGATTATAGTTAGCTCGTTAAATTGTAAGCATAATAAATTGAATTGACAAATTCAATCCAAAAACATTCAAAAATGTGAGCCAAATAATGGTTACAAGTCAAAAAATGACAAAAAGTCAAAAAATATTTGCAAGTGAGGCCCAAGACCTTACAAATTTTTGAGTTTAATAAGATGTTGTGTATATACATAATCTACAATAAAATTTGTCACAATAAATCCCATGTCAATTCCATGTAAAACATCATGATTGATCACAATGGGTGCTTTTTATTAGTTCTGACCTTTTGATGGGGGAGGTCAGATACTATCAAGAGACTAAAAAAGCACTCTGGAGTGGGGACATTTATTAAATGTATATTGGGGTATTCACTGGAAGAGGGCATTTAAAAGAAGGGGAATTAATTTGAAGCATTACAATATGCATACTATATTGGCCTGCATTAAAATAAAGCTCACACTTTTAATCAGGAATTCAAAGTAATTCCAGGAACTCAAAGTAATTCCAGGAATTCAAAATAATTCCTGGAAAAATAAAAGTTGAGCCAGAAATTGTTTGTACACATTTTGAGTATGTTTTATTATGAGATAGTGACTAAAATCAAATCTATAAAAAAACGGAGGGAAAATGGACTTTCAAATTTCCTCAAATGCTTACCTTTAATTGAATCAATTTCAGTATCCATGTCAGTATTAACTTTATTCTCTCCTTCCTGTTTGCTATTTTCATCATCTTCATTTGGGAGTACAATGCCATAGTCACCATTGTCATCATCATCGTCATCTTGTTGAAGCATATCAGCCAAATCATCGTCAAAACCAATCAAACCATCTTCTTGTTCATTATCATCAATTTCAGTTTCAAAGAAAGCCACCAGATCATCAATTTGGTTTTCTTCATCATCTGTAATAATACAAATGATAACATTATATGTGTGCTCTTGACAAAGAAATTTGCAAAATACTTTGTTATTGATAAAAACATTCAATTTCTGTATTTCTATATAAGGCCCAGTAAAAAAATTTTTTTTATCTTTTCTTCAAGATAGGCACAGGGGCATTTTTATTTAATTACCCATAGTTTTTATGTAGCTCAACACACACAAAACAGATTCTGAGAGATGTATTTGTTACACACTTGATTTATCAGCATTTAGTACACATCAATTAATAAACAAATTTAACAAAAACATGAAGAATATCAAAAGGGAATACAGAAATAAATGTAGATAAAAGTTGGAGAAACCAGTTTCCAAGCAACAAAGAAACAAGAAAATATTCCTCAATTAATTTCTTTGATGGTTTGATGGCCTTTGTTGCTCTTTTCATCGGCTTCTGCCTTTGCTTTTGAGATGGATGAAAACATCCAATAAAAATATTTTGCGATTAAAATGGTAAAGGATTACTGGACTTCTAAGTTTATCTATGAAAAAAATCAACAAAATAAAAATAAAGTTGTTTGAAGGTCCTAATAAGAACAGAAAATATGAAGATAATTTTTAATTTTGAAGTAAAGAAAAATGGAAGCAACTAGTTTCAACATCGAATAAAAAATTATGTATTCTCAAGGAAATGCTGCCTGCTATCATATAGATCATTTACATTTTTGCATGTTTATATTTTTGGACAGGCAAACCAGCCAGGCATCCTTTGTTTTGTAAACAATAGCATTCAATTTATTATGAAAAGGTGTGAATTTTTTATTGCTACACTATTTTGCATCACAAAAGAATCTCATTTGCCTGTCAGAAAATGTTAACATTGAAAGTGGTCTAAGTAATAAATAGATTATTTGAAATCTGACTAATTCTTGATAACTTGATTGCATACTTTTTGCATTGCAGTTTAGCAGCCACACTTTTTCAACTTATTTGTTTCTTTTACCCTTTAAATTTGTTCTGCTATGTAGTGCTATGTTAACTGTTCTTTAAAACATTAATGGAAGATTTAACAATGTAAAGTCTGGGGTTTGGGAGGGGGGCAGCTGCAGCAGCCACCACAAAGAAATTAAAAAACCAGACTGTATTAAAAAACCAGAAATTATAAAATTTTATCTTTGGCGCAGAGCAGCCTTCTTCTATTGTTATTTCTATTGTTTAATATTTGGCGCAGGCAGGACAAAAAGGATTCACCCTGGATAAAATGTTCTAACAACCTCTGGATTATTTGATTCAAACCAACAAAAATGCGACATTTTAACAACACTCTAACCAACAATCGAATTTTCGAACCAATCAACGTAATTAAAGTAATAATCGAAAAAAATGAAAATGAAAACAAAACAAAAAAAATTTGCCTAACGACAACACGAAACAAGAGCTGAGACTATGAGAAGAAGGTTCTATTTAATAATAAAATAGTACAGAACACGAGAATACAGCTTCAATATAAAAGAAATCATTCCATGCAATCTAAAAACACCACGTATCATTTTACCCATGTGTATTAAAATACATGTGAAAATACCAGACTTACTTTCCATTTCGATACTTTCCAGAGTTAGTGTTATTCTTCACGATTTCTTGCTTGCAGCCATTCTTTCTTCTTGCGTTTTCCCGCCTTCGGAATGTGATTCTCGTTTTCAGTAAAATAGTCTCGTATTGGAGTCATAAAAGAGCGCCAAAATTAAAATTTTCAAGCCATACATGACGACAGCAAATTTTCCATTCCCAAAAAAACAAACATTGAGTTGAGTGAATTTAAATATTCTGAGCAAATTCATCCTAAATTTGTAAACATGGTTTAGCAAGTCGCTTTCCGTAATTCGAAGATGGATTCAGATTCTGATGGAGCTGACGTTGATTTCGGAACTCTGTTTTCACAGCAAACACAGTCACTAAAAAGAAGACAATTCACGACTCCGTATGTGGAAAAAAATTATCGTTTCATTTCAAATTTATAATAGTCTAATCTAGGCGCCTGTGTGTGTGTTTTTTTTGTGCGTATCTAGACTAAATTCTGAGGGAACTTAATTTTAAATGGGCTGGTAGAATGAGACAGGACCACTTGATGTAAGATCCAAGTTTATCTTTTGGAGGAGACGTCAAACCTATACTAGTTTTTGTATACTAGTTTTTATCATCATAGATTATTCGGAATTAAGGTGAAATTTAATTGTACGTAGACTAAAATACATTCTTGGAATTGTTAGAACAGTATCAAGCAAGAGATAATAACGGCTTCTTAGATATCAAATTATAATTCAATGCTACATTTTGCAACTGTTTTACTATACGATTATATGATTAATATTATAAGTAAAATTGTATCATTACTCTCTGTCAAAAAAACTTTCAAAGTTAACTGAACTACGGTAATATAGCTAATGAGCCTCCTCTCTCGAATAAGCCCCACCAAAATTTTTACAAATATGCCCCAGAGGGCTTATTCGAGAGGATTTACGATATGCAAAATACATGGTTTCTGGCTAGCTTCTAACTTCTATTCTAAGTAAGATTCTAGCTGATTTTGATTGAAATTGAGCCTGTAAAATTACAAACTTCTAACAAGAAAATATAAAAATATTCTCTTCTACCAACAGATTCAAGAATAACTCAGAAAAAATATCTTCAAGCCCAATTCAACAAAGGTCTAGACCGAGTATTGTACCAAAGCCCCCATCACTTGAATTTTCATTTTCTCAACCGACACAAAATCAACATTCTACCCAATTTATAAAACCAAACAAAGAATTTGACAGTGTCCATTCAGAACATTTCAAAGCTCCACAAAAAACGGCCGCATTTTCTGGAGACAAGTACAATATTGAGAACACTGACCTCCAGCTATTCACAGACCATGATGATTCTCCTTATGAACTTGAACACGTAAAGAGAAGATTGTTCCAAGGCAATGAAAATGAGCTAGAGATTGAAGACAGTTCTTTTTCTCAATACGACGAAACCGATAAACTGCGAACCAAGTACAGTCAGAATTATGGGGAGAAACAAACAAAAAGTAAGAACATTTCTATACAAAAACAGCCAGCTCCAGTTTGAAGCTGGTGTTTCTTATATTTTAGCCCATTTCAGGCTCTCATGTGTTTCTAAATTTTCCTCAACAGTTTTCTGATGTAAACGAGCTTTAGCATTCAGTAACCAAATTTTATAGTCAGACTCTGGAAAACACTATTGACTTAAGGACCAAAAAGAAAAAGAGGCGAGGAAGGTTAAGAATTGTAAAAAATGAAAAACGAAGGAAGATGAAGACAAAGAATGGAAGGAGAGAGAAAATGGACAAAAGATAAGATAATAAACACTTCAAAATCTAAGTTTAAAATTTTTTTAAGCCAATCTGAAGGAGAGAAACTGAAAAATTTCTGGAGGACAACCTTGAAAATTCCAGCTCGCTTCACTCGACTGCCTGGGTCTGACCAAGAAGGCCTACAGGCAATTAATTTAATCAAGAGGAAGGTTGTACGGTTTTCCAGAGTCTGGTTATACTTTTTTCGTACTGTTATATGTTGCTTAGTACAGTGTACAAGGTGTAAAAAGATGATTTGCAAGATATGCAACTAATGTGCTGTGATCTATATAGAAAATCGCGTGGCTTTGTGAATTTCATCTTCTCGTGTTTCAAATCTGAGCCTTGAGTGTTTCTCAGGCCTTTCTTATTTATGGAAAATTTTCAATTTGCCTTATAAAGGTTATTCTTTTAAAAAAAACTTGTAATAGTAATGTTTAAAATGAAATTTGAGTGACCTTAATAAAATATCAAGGATAACAATATAAAATATTAATGATAATAATATAATGATACTAAACATTATAGCCTACCAATATAAAAATTGTCTCTTCTCACAAAACTCAAAATGATAACAATTTTGACTGAGTTGTATTCAACATAAAATCGATAAATCATTTGGTAGTTACATTTGTTGTCTTTTTTATTCTATTTCAGCTCCTCAAACAAAAAACATCAAAAGAAGTCAGCAGGCACTGCACGTAGAAACTCCAAGTGATGCTGCGATTCCAGGTATTTATCCCAAATTCAAACCAAAAATTATATCACTTCACTGCAGTAAAACATACTAAAAATTTTAATTAGGAGGCATGTCAAAGTAATTATTTCTAAATTTTTAATAATTATTTTCGATACCATTTCAATGCCCTTATGAGCATGTAGCCAAATTTGAAACCAACACCCTCACTATTACCCCCCTCCCCATCTCTTAAAAGACACACATTGTTAAATGTAAGAATTGAATGACAGCTAAAGGAAGTCGCAAGAAATGAAACAGAAAATTGCAAAAATAACTTTTTATAGCCTTGATATTAAATTTTCTTTAAAGCCCCCTCTCTTTTAACCCCCCTCTAGAACTTTCAAAATTTAATAAGCCCCCGTAAACGTAATAGAGATTTCGCTGTGGCTTAGTCTTGTTTGAATATAGAATCTTAATATAAGGCCTTTTCTATTGCTTGGCCTTTAAAATTATCGAACCAGCTCAGCTGCTCAAGCTTAGTACTTGTAAGTTTCTGAACGTTCACATCATTCAAAAATATTGTCAAATTGTTAAACCTATTTTGTCCCGATTTTCAACTTAGTGACACCTACCACACCCCCAGTAGCCAACGTCCCTGTTCATTGTATCAATTTGTTTTCTATTCTAGTGGCATGTCAAAGTGGCACTGGAGAAAATTTACATCTGCGACCTTTATCTGAAATTCGTATCCTTTTTGCAACATTTTTACTTAACTTCTTTACGTTATTCTTTGAAGTATTTTAAAGCATTCTGTTGAAAATAATTTGTTAAAAAACCACGGGGGGGGGGGGAGGAGTACATAAGGTACATGTCCAACGGTCGGACGGGAATGTGCCACTGAGATTTTAAAAAACTACCGGTGTTTGGAGAATTTACTGCCTTCAAACCCATCCATATCGGCTGCAAATACCCATACCCATATATTAGGGCGTACCTCCCCCCCGGGGGGTTAAACACTGGCACACTTGCATTATGACTGCCTGAGAGGAAGACAATATGTTTTTAGAGTTTACTAATATTTCAGATGCTGATACAAATGGCAATTAATGGGTAAATATTATTGTAAACTGTGTTCTTAATTCCAGAAATATGGGTGCATTAACGCCATGGCCTGACTTGAGGAACAATTCCAATAACCTTTCGGCGTGATTACAATAACGTTTATGTTACTCTTTTTAGAAGGCCTTCTTCAATATAGACATCTTAACAACCATCACACTGTTGTTATAATGCCGATTATCTTGCAAGATGGATTACTCTATGCATAGTTAAATAAAATTACTATGCTCCAAGCTTACTCCAATAATACCAGTTTATTGTCTTTTCATTGTAAGTTGAGCATTAAACAATACATCTTTCCTTGCTCCCAGTGTACTTAATTTTTCTCATACAACTACAACACCATTAGCATATCATTACATGATCTTCCTTGAAACTAAATACAGCTGAAAAGTATCGAAAGGTCTTCAATTTTCCATATTTCAATGTAATCCAGTCGAAAGTGTTTGATGACGTAAGTATACAGTTTTTCCTTTCTATTTTTCATTTATGGTTTGCATTCTAGCTTTATATTTACTAATAAGCAACATAAATTGATTGGATGGTTCTTGCAACATTACTACTAAACAACCCCGTTAAGGGTTCCGGTGAAATGGTAGAAAGCCAACGGGGAAAATATTCCTTCTTGTCCATTCACCATTGCGTGCTTTTTTGAGCCGGGGATTGCTAGTTTTCTTCAGCTTTCTGGCGGGGAACACAGTTTTTTGCTTGAAAAATTGAAACAATCCGAGGAGTGAAAACGTGGACGCTTTTGGAATTAGTACAATATAAGTTTTACAAAAAAATATGAAAAAATAAATTGTCAAAAGTGTGCAGGTGTTTCATTCACATCTTATATAATGTAGCAATATTTAAATTTGTTGTTATTGCAGTGTATGGTCAAGTAAACCTTTTGATAAAAAAAATTTCGGGGATTTACCACATTGATACACTATTTTCCAGGTATTCTACTCAGACACGCCGCTGGTGGTATGTGCTCCTACTGGTGGAGGCAAAACAGTGCTGTTTGAATTGGCGATTATTCGCATGTTGTTGTGCAGTGGACTGGAAGCTGATTTGCAGTATAAAATTGTCTACAGTAAGTATACATTTGCAGTACAAAACTCTTCATAAGCCATGGCAACTCATTGACCAAGAACTCTTTGTTTCCTAGTTAGATTTTGCAAGACTTCTCTTTGAGTTGAAAACAGGAATAAATTAGCAGTAAGTCCCCGCAATCAAAAACTAAAAGGGTTGAGGAAGGTGACAGGGGTATTTCTTGCCGATAAATCACCCCTGCCTGGGAACAAAGTTGTTTACCCAGTTAAGGAAATAACGGTTGGCCCAAAAAAATGTCCCCATCATGTTTGCAAAGCTGCTGTGGGTTAGCAAAAATCTGCTAAAAATACACATTACCGTTGGCTTTCCTTCAGCATAGCTCAAGGATTACCAAATAGATTTTGTCAAACAAGGCACCAAACTTTACCCTGGAGCCTTTAACATCGACATCAAGCCAAACAAAATTATCAAAACTAATCAGCTTTGCAAACATGGGAACATATTTTTGGGCCACCCAATACAAATTTCTGCTTTGCTGTCTACCACTAAACATTATCATTACTAATTCTTTAATTTCTCTTTTATAATAGTGGCTCCAATTAAGGCCTTGTGCAGCGAAAGACATCAAGACTGGTCCACTAAATTTGAACAATTTGGCCTTCGTTGCACAGAACTCACTGGTGATACGGACTTGGATGATTTTCACGTGCTGCAGTCTGCGCATATTGTTCTTACAACGCCAGTAAGTTGACAAATTTGATTGGCACCTCATTGTAATCTTTAATTTAATAAAAATATGCTTGTTACTATAATTTCGTAAATCAGTCTTAGTAAATTACAATAACGAATAACTTGAATAAACAAGAATTTAGGTAATTTGGTATCATCTGGTATGCAGTGACCAAAGAAGTTTTAAGAAATCGGCTTTATTTTCAGGAAAAGTGGGACAGCATGACAAGAAAATGGAAAGACCATAAATTTCTTGTGCAATCAGTTAGACTTTTTCTAATTGACGAGGTGATGTATCTTTAGATTGAGCATTTTAATTTAAAGCTTCCTCTTCAGCTAGTTAGCAAAAATATTTAAAATTGTAAAAATAGGTTGTTTTTCTTCTAGTATTAAAAAAAAAAAAGTTATGTAAATTGTATCAAAATAAATTTAGATAAATACAATTGCCAATACAAGGTAATAGACTAAACGTGAGATGCTTAACCCTTCTTCAGAAATGAAGGAAATTAGAATGGAGAGAACAGTTGTAGGAGAAAGATCGTCACATAGATGAAAACGAGAAAGAGGAAAGAGAGATGTCATGGCGAAGGAAAATGCTCTGGCAAAATTAAAATTTAAATAGAGTAAACAATTTTGAATGCAAATGAAATCTTTTATCAAGTCAATGTAAAACGAGTGCCAAATTAAAAAATAAATTGCTTTTATCAATTGTTTTCCTTTCTTTTTAAAACTTAGGGCAAGAATAAGGCCAAAATCAGACAGGTTTAACTTGGAGATTCCTGGAAGAAACTCTCAGAATAGATTTTAATTCAAAACTTCGAAATTGCTAAATCTCAAACCTCTATGTATCCATTCACATAAAGCAATAGAGACTCCAAAACTGTGTCTCGAGCAGGTATATCCAATCATTTTGAACAACACAGACCAAAAATGGGTCTCCAAGGTCTTAAAAATATATATCCATTTGAAATTTCGAAATTTCAAAATTTCGAAAATTAACAAACTTTAATTAACGAACAATAGCTTGTTGAATATCTGCTAATTTACATTTAGATATAAAAATGAAAAAACATAATATAAGAGTCAAACTCAAGATAATTATATCTGATTAAGCAACGTTTTGATCTTTCCAGGTGCATCTCCTGAGCGATGAAAGTAGAGGTGCTACAATGGAAGCTGTTGTTAGCAGGATGAAAACAGTGCAGAAATCAATTATGAACGCAGATAAAGGAGGAAAAAGTCAAGTCATGAGAATTATAGCTGTGTCTGCTACTATACCCAATGTCGATGATGTTAGTATCAGTGTGGTCGAAAGCTGCTCCAGATCAGGGGGCGTATTGTTTTTAAGACAATAGAGAATAAAGGCTTAATTAATCAATTGTTTTAAACAGCCATTGCTCCTGAAATTATTGGGGCCTTTTTTTCCTTTTTCTACAATTTTTAGTCTAATATCATAATAATTCTATTCTATAGTTGTTAATATTCTAGTTGCAAATATGAGATAATACTTGAATAATATCTGCCCTTTTATTGAAAATAATATTGAAATAATAAAACTTTTGGTCTAATATTATAGGAATTATATTCTATGGTTGTTAATATTCTGTTTGCGAATATGAGATGAAACTGGCATAATACCTGTACTTCTACTGAAAATTACATAGAGAAATCCCCCCGATAATTAGTGCCTAAATTTTACATACTTGCCGCATACATTTTATTTCACAGCTCCTCAAACACTTTTTTGACTCACTTGTAGTACATGTGCTTTGAAGCTGAACATAGCACTATGTGGATTAAGAAGAAATGAAAGCTAACTGCAGGTTTGAAAAACAACACGGGTACAAATAAAGATACGTTTTTGTTTTTCGTAGATCGCGGATTGGTTGACGATTGATGAATATTGTGCAAAATCTTACAAGTACGCAAATTTCACTCTTGTGCTGCATATATTAAGCTACAAATGTGTAACTCAAACGCTCATAGATATCCACTATAAATTTTAAATAAAAGTTACTGTGAAAGTTTAGATGAAATACGACGTTTTGGGTTTAACCTGTTATCTACATTATTAGCCTGGTTAAGCCTAAAACTTAGTATTTCATTTAAACTTTTACAGAAACTTTTATTTTAGATTTATATAGCTACGTTTGATACAAAAAGCAAGAATCTAACCAATTATGAAGATTTTCGGATAATCGACACGTTTCAAACACACACAAAAACTCCACAAAGTGAATTCGCGAACATGTTTAGATTTTATGAACGGAATTGTCGAAGAAAGTTTATTGAATTCTTTCTACTTCTTTGATTTATCTACGTAAGGTGTCTGATGTTTGGCCTATCAAATTATTGAACCAGCACGTACGGTCATGTTCAGTGTTCGCAAGTTTATGAGTGTTCACGACATTGCCCCAATATTAATATTCTTCTCGGAATTTTGCTCCAATGAAATTTTTGTCAACTTATTTCCAAATTATAACCCGAGTGGCTTTGCCGGTGTAACACCCCCCCCCCCCCCCTCAATAATCAATCGACAGATAACGCATTGTTCTTCTTTTCTTGCAGCATGGGAGATGAATATCGTCCAGTCAGTTTGAGAAAAATTGTTCTTGGCTATCCATTCTCAGAGAATACATCAGATTTCAAATTTGACCTTTCACTAAACTACAAACTCAGTGGGATTATCCAGACATATTCTGATTGCAAACCAACGCTAGTGGTAAGCTTTTTGTTTAAATTCTGGAGGCTAACAGAACTTCGAGGGTTTTTTTTTTTTTCAACAGATGGCCCGGAATTATGGGAATGGAAATTGCCATAATTTAGTTTTCAGATTAAATTAATTTTCAGACAATCCCTATCACCTTACCCCCCTCCCTAAGGAAACTTTCTCTTGAAAGTTTAGAACATCGGTGTTAGAACTTTCAAATCACTTCTAAACAATCACACACATCTCTAAACAACTGTGATATTTTTCTTGAATATTTTTTCGTAGTTTTGTTCTACAAGAAAAGGTACTACTCAAGCAGCAACAACTCTGACGAAAGATGCTCGTTTCATAATGGATTCTCAACACAGAGGAAGGTACATTTTGTCATTAATTTGTATGTTATCCTCGTGGGGGTAACTACCGTATAGACCGGTACGGGGTGTGCCATTTTTTGGTGGTTGGTTTACTCAGACAGAAAAAAAATGTTTAGGTGTAGTTTTCGGGAAAATCATAAATTTTGGGGTATCATCTTTCAAAATACTTGATTACATCATTGGAATTATTGTTACAATTATCATATGATGATCATAGGGTGTGTATTTTCTACTTAATGATAAACAATATTTTTCAGTGATTTATCTTTAATGATTTAAGTCCTTCACTGATTTTTTTCTTTCAATTTTTTTTAATTGCTGGTCCCAGTTGAGCGTTTGGTTTACCATAACCCCTAATGATTTAGTTTCTGCAACACACTTTATTTCTAAGTCATTTAACTTTAGTGCCTCCGGAATATTAGCTTTATTTAGTTTTCGCGGATGACCAATGACTATATATTCGGTTGTCTGGTGGTTAGCACTTAACTTATTAACCCGCATCCATTCTGAAATATTTCTTAACTCGTTGTGCGCATTTCTAATCAAGTCATCGATGCTATTTGATGTCAATGTAACATGTGTATCATCTGCACACATACCTGCCTTTGATAACTCCAAGCATTTTTCGAAATCATCAAGATAAAATTATGAATATGAATGGACCTAAGCAAGATCCTTGAGGTATACCACAAGTCACTGTTCTCTTCCTTGATTTCTGTCCATTGACCAAGCATTCTTGCTTTCTACTACTTAGGTATGAAGCAAAGCAGTTCCCTGAGATATCCCTTATATCGTATTCATTCAGCTTTCCTACCATTATCTCGTGATCTACAGTGTCAAATGCTTTTTTCAAGTCAAGAAATATGGCCAAACGACAACCCACAATGTCAAAATATCAAATATCTCTTCAATTTTTCGTAGATTGGTGAGGTATTCGAACACTCTGCATGATGCAAAGCTAAGAGGTATCAAAATGTTTTAAATATTTAGTTATGATTAGATACGATAGCATAATAGATTTTTCACTTTCTCATTTTCGTCAAATAACGGGCCTTGAAAGCTATTGAAAATTAGAGGAAAGGAGCCATTGCTCTCAGAACGACAAAACCAAATGATTGTAAAGCCCACTTTCAGAAAGTAAACTAAAGACTTTTTTCGAATAGATTTGGTTCTTTATGGAGTTGGGTACCACCATGCTGGCATGGATATTTCAGACAGAAAGAATATTGAATCAATGTTTGTTAGAGGAGAATTGCCCGTTTTATGTAAGTATGGTTATTGTTAGTATCTTAATATTTCAGAGGAGAATTCCGCGTTTTATGTTAAAGTAGAGTTGACATTATTATATTCTTAATACGCGTTTTCGTTCCAATAAAAACTTTATCGCCCTATATCGCCCATCGCTAAACATCATAAAACTTTCAAGAGGAATTGGCATGTTATACTCCGTGCTTAGTTAATAGAAAAGAAAATAATATCTTTGAAAGCATTTCATAGTTGGATAAAAAATGAAAATAGATAAATTATATGTATAAAAAATAGTTTTAAAATAATACATAGTACATTTAAATAGTAAATTATTGTATGGCTTTCAAAAATACATCTCCCCGGACAGGCAACGAAGCAATTTGATTGATTCTTGATCTGTCCGTAATTGCCATATTTCTGCCAAGACGAATTGGACCGTCGTTGCCTTAGAAACAAATATCAAGGTAAGGGTTTCGGTTTTGGGCCGAGGCTGCAAAAATAATTTTAATTCATTTTAAATAATAATTTAAAGAGACCTCTGCCACTCAATAAAGCCTTAAACTCAGCCAATTACTCAATCAACTCAACCGAAATTACTCAACCAATGCTGGAAAATATTTGGACCTGAGCTTCCTGTACGGACATCACCGTTCATCACCGGACATCACCGCGTTCGGTTAAGCCTCAAAGTTTTCCAGCAATGACCATGTAATCGTTTAATAACCGCATAGTATTCTATTATTTATTTATAACCGGTATAATAACCGGTTAATAACCGGTTAATAACCGGAATAATATTTTGGGACAGATATGTCGTCAATATTGAACAAAAGTTGATTGAATATCTCAAATATAGTGGCAGAATAACATATATATGTAAACATATTTTTACTGTAGTCTTCTCTATTATTTTACAGTTTGCACAAGCACATTAGCAATGGGCGTAAGTATTGATAAATTCAATTTTCGATTTCGCAACAAACACTAAGCTTTACATAACCCCTCTCTTTCGCCTTCCCAAAGACATATCGCCCAATGTGATTCAAATCCCCTTTCTCATCTCTCCCGCTCTATCTATTCAATACACCGTACTAGTAATTTGTAATCCAAAGTAATATGGCTAATCATTGTTATTACATCGTCTCCCCAAGGTCAATTTACCTGCGCATTTGGTGATAATCAAGTCAACAATGCACTATGTGATGGGGATGTATGAAGAATATAGTGAATCACAAGTGCTGCAAATGACTGGTCGAGCTGGCAGACCCCAGGTTTGTAACTTTACTCAGATACAAGAGTTGTTTTCTTCCTCTATCAGAAATTGCTTATATTTGAAACCGAACAGTTATGTTTAAAACAATATACCGGGTGTCCCAAAAACAATATACCGGTTGTCCCAAAAACAATATAGCGGGTGTCTAACAACATTATACCAGGTGTCTAAAAACATTATACCAGGTGTCCTAAAAGCAATATAGCGGATGTTCCAAAAAAGTATCGGCGTTTGAAAAATCAACAAAATTTGATTTTGTTACCAATCTTCCATATTTTTATGGACAGGAAAGATCAAATTATTTTTAACGATATTGGCTATTCTCGTAGCAAACGTAAAATCAGTAAACTTTAGCGCTCTATTGAGCAGCCTAGTTCTGGTGAATGTTTCTGAATAATCATTAAAGGGAATCGTCACAGTTAAAGCTGGCCCGGGTTAGCCAGTAAAATAGCCTATTACATTTGATACTCTTGGCAAATGCTATTTCATTGTGTAGCTAAAGAAACAATGGGGGTGCGGGGCAGTCAGAAGTTGTTCCAGAGTGGGGGTATTGTTCTCAGAACAATGGAGAACAAAAGTTTAATTAATCAATTGTTTTAAATCACAATTGTTCTTGGAATTATTTGGTGGAAGGGGGCTAAAACCCATTTTAAATTTAGATAGGGACTTTACAAGAGAAGAGAACAAAACATGTTTCTGTGTGTAATTTCACAACTAAAAATGTACAATATAGTTAAAATCTAAATTAAAGGTATAAAATAAAAACGTAAAAATAGAAACAAAAACAGTAAATATAGAGAAAAAAGATTCTTTCAATTTCTTGTTCTGAGATGCAATAAGTGCCGTGGAAGTTGAATCAAATTCAACTTTTGAGCAGCCACAGATCATAGGCAGCTGACAGCCTCAGTTATCACAATGAATATTTTCCATTAAAGAATTTTCAGCCTGTGACTATTCCGCCGGCAGTTACAGGCAATGATGCCGCCGGCAGTTACAGGCAATGCCACCAGCAGTTACTGCTAAATGGAAACCAGCTGTTCAAGATCACTTACCAAGTGCTTCATACATAATTTTTAATTGACTAAAGGCTGTAGGTGTTTGTTATGATTGTTTATAAATTAGAATTGTTTATTTTTTATAGTTTGACACCAGTGCAACAGCTGTTATTATGACAAAGACGAGCACCAAAGTTAGTATGTACTCTCTAAAAATACAAGAAATCCGGGAGGGGGGGTACACGCTGTGTGCCGCTAAAATTTCCTAAACCCACCCATCCGTAACGTTCACATTTTTGTGTATACCTAAGAATTCATGTTTTATTTCATTCCAAATCCCCCAACATTAAAGACAATTTGTAATATCTAACCCAACATTAAAGCATTTTTGATAAAAATAGCACCCATGTTTCGGGAATTTACTGTCTTCAAACCCATCCTTATGCGGCTGCGCATGCCAGTACCCATATCTTATGTAAGAGGCGTTTCATCATCTTGAGAACGGTAGAGCGAGGTTGAGTAAAAACGCACTCGTTACATTACCAATATTATATGTGAATCATATCAAAGCTATACATCAACTGATTAATTAATTAAGATATTTACAATATATAAGATAA
>JAYJMH010021759.1:0-19346 GCA_036873815.1 Phacellophora camtschatica
AACGATAATTTATATTCAACAGAAAAATTAAGCACAGATTTAAAATATAAACTGATACTTTTGGGTGAGCAAAAATTTCAGTTGATACTTCTGGGTGAGCAAAATTTTCAGTTGATACTTTTAGGTGAACTTTGATAATTGTGGATGGACCTCCCCGTTTATAAAAAATTTGAGTGACCCCCTGGGCACAAAACCTTTCAGTTTCCTATCCTATACAATTTTTTTTATTCTAAATCAAAATAAATGTTTATCTCAGTTCATCTTACTGGGAATGAAAATAAAAGATAAAGCCGATAAAGAAATAGTCACAAAACATGGTCATAACATTTTGGAAATTTTAACTCAAAATTAAACTTGATGTTAACCTATGTAAACCAATTAACCTGGCTGTGTTAACCAGCCCAGTTAAGAAGCGAACGACTCGTGTCAGTCAGGAAATGAAAGAATTAAATTCCGTGATAATGCCTTTCCGAAGTACCGTTTCTCTCCAAAATAATCCAGGAAAATAGTGCTCGTTAATTGCTTAATTCTCCAATAAACACCTTCCTTAGATATTCAATCAATCTTGTGAAAAAACACAACAGGAAAAGAAGCCAGATAGAGGAGTTGTATGGGCTTGTTGTGGCTCCGTTTTGACACAACGAAACTGCAATATGATGACAACAACGAAACTGCAATATGATGACAACAACGAAACTGCAATATGATGTAAATAAAAAGCGGTTGATGTTTAATTCCACTTGAAAGGATTAGGAGACGGCCCCCAGCAGATGACCCTAGAAATCAACAATAGTTGTCTGTCCGCTCACAGAGAAAACCTTCCATGCGTTCACAAACAAGGGCATGTTGGTTTATTCTTTGGTTTGATCAGGATCACAAACAGGCATTTTGCTTAATTCCAAAACATCGATGTGAAAAATCAGAAATCGTATTTTATGGTCGTAGTTTACTTCATGATAAAACTATTTTCGAAAACAAAGTTTTCTCTAAACAAACAATTTCAACATGGTTGAAAACACAGTTTTCTCTTTAACTATTTGGAAGACGAGCTGCATTTCTTTCTTCGTAAAATCTGATGCCATTTTCGGGGAGAAGCATCATCAGGCATGCCGGAATCAGTTCAGGGCAGAACCCTGAAAATTAAGGCGAAGCAATCGAAAATGAAAGAATTCAACTGTCCCCTTGCCCCTCCCCCCCTTCCGGCATTGCTGATTATCATTATAAACCACCAGTGATTAGACATTCGACAATATCATAACGATTGCCTTTGCACATATAGTAGGAAGAAAATATTTTCAGATGCACTCAAAAAACCATCTGAAACTCGTTTTTGGCCACGAAATGGAAATTTAGGTTTGACGCCTACTGTTTCACGTGTATCGAAAATAAACATGAAGCATTCAAGGTCTTAGTAATTGGCACTTAAAACTACGTTTACGTTATTTACGAAGCTATAAAAACAGAAACTTAAAACAACGCCAACAACAGCATCATAATGCAAAACAATCCTCCAGATGACGTAATTTATTGAAATTGAAGGTTTCCCATCGTCATTGCATGAGTAGCCTGCACGAAAAGGCGGTGCACGATGCAAAGTAAGCTCTATTTATAATTGGACCCCGTATTGGCCTTTTGATAATTTCTAGATTTTGTAAACGCCCTTTAATGGCACGAAGTACCTTTCTGGATTGCTACTCTTAAAGCACGTGTGCCATTTTTGCCCTTCTAAAGAATAGGCAAAAGTGCCCTATTGAAAGTCCTGCCCCGTCAAGCAACTCCAATCCAAATGCACATTTTTATACGGCTAAGAATTTTTCTTGTGGGCTACACCCTTGGAGTCCCCACCGACAGAAACGCCCTTACAAATTATTCGCTTATGCATGTCATATCCTCATCATATTCTTATCGAGTCATTTGCGGCCAAAAATAAAGAAAACTGAGAGCCCTTTGTTGTAAACATCGAAATCACGGCAGTGCTTTTAAGCGTCCCACGGCACTTTAAAAGCAGCATGGAATACGCTCAAGAACGTCAATAGCCACGGCATCGCATAAAGTTGACGTCAATAACTATTGTGTAACGTTCTATCAGTCATGCTACCATGGTCATACAGAGAACGCCTCCTACCTGCGGAGTACAGCAAACAGCAAACAACATGTGATAAAAGCATGCATCGCAAATGCAGCTCTTGACGCTGCACCTGCTGTACTAGCATCGTCTAAAAAAAGCTGCGATAACAGGAATCAAAGTTTTCACAGTTATTTCGAAATATGGTCTCCTTACGTTATCAGGAACCTTAACTATTACGTAATTTGCCGCAGAAACTGGTTGGCTAGACTCATTACATGAGTTCCCTATACTTTCGCTATTTGTTGCTGTTGTTTTCGCTTGAGTCAGCGGAGGAGCGAACTAACGACTTTTGTAATGAGTCTACTGGTTGGCATGGTACCAGTTTTTGTTTAGTGTCAAAAGCAAAAAGCCTCCTTGGAAAGTTTTTCTAAAATTCCTCCGCGGCGGTTAACTGGTTGACGCTGGCGCACGTCTTATTACACGAGTCCCTTGTTTCCCTGTGTTGAGTCCCTTGTTTCCTTGTGTTCTTTGAAAATTTGACATCATTTTGGTCATAAGGGACTTGTCAAACATCCCAGAAACCAGCACTAAAAATGTCTTCTTCAACTTGTTTATTCCAGGAATTCACACTTCTAAGTTCCCGATAGAAAACAAAAACTTCCTTTCAAAGCACGCCAAAAAGTTGGCGTATCGGAGTCCTGTTCTTAGGGGCCATAGTATCATGATAGAAGTATTTTCGTCTCGGCGTTTACTGAAACAAAACAGTCCATCAACGTCCAAAACAGTTTCTTGAAAATCTCTCCGCAGCGGCCAATTGACGCCAGCGCACCTGACTGAACCGAAATACAAAAACGCTGCGCTGGAGCGTGACCTTTTAGCAGGCACCATTTTGGCGTGACACCTGTCTCCTGTCTGTCCTGGTTTTGGTTTACAAAAACGGGTTGTGCTGACAACTGAGTCGGGCGCCAAATAACCAGAAACTTCAAAATAGAATACCCGTGTTATTCAGAAATATGCATATTTTGAATGAATTAAGAATAGATGGATAATTCATTATTTATTATTTTATCAATTACACGAAAGAACGCTGGTAGCTAAGAACATAAACTAAGTATCACTGCAACACTTGCCCAAAGCAGATGTCGTGAATCAAAATAGCATCTTTTCACACCAAACTAGCGCGTTCAATAGATAAAACCATTATCTGATCTCCCTCTCTTACCTGCTAAACATCACAGATTTTTATTGTGATGCATATATAAAGAAAACCTCTCCTATTTTTGTGCGATTTATTTCCTATTGCATGTATTCCCAGATGTATTCCGATGTTTTCCTTACAAGATCCACACAATATAATGCACACGAAAAATTTGTTTTCGATTCACCTGTGAGTTTTTTAAACCACGCCCTTTATTTTGGTTTTTCTGGCCGGTTTTTCAAACCGTTGAAACCGGTCTAAATCCGCCCCCGTACAAGCAAGGAAAAGGCTCTCGCGTTAGTTGGGCCTTTTAATAAGATACTACAAGGATTGTAAACCAGCTTTGTAAAACCACAACACAAGTATGATTCATTCGAAACCTATAAAAGCTGACAGCCAACTTAATCACGAAACTGCATAGACTCCAGACATTTCTACAAAGCTACAACGTGACTGGATTTTGTGACACGCAAGTGGGAGCTCATGACACCGCGCTGTTCTTTTCTACAAATTCAATCTCGAAAGCATGGGAAAACAATAACTAGCTTATCTTGCAGACAAAATCAAACAAATAATAAACAGGGTGTAGCTTCCTTGTTCTTAATTCTATTCTATATAAAAACAGCAAGGAAAGCAAAAACAAGGGTTATTTTCTCACCATCAGAACAGAGCAAACAAGTGTAAATGCAATAAAAGTGGTTTTTATCAAGATCAATGGGTTTTTATACTGTGTGGTTTTTAGTACAACAGATAGTCCAAAATTTTAAAGACCTCAGTTTTAAAGACCTCCACAGGGTATTTTCCTACGCAGTGACATATGTTTCATTTTCTACTGATTAAATAAAACAAATAGAGCAACTTGGTGGGGCTGTTCTCGTGGCTATTTCTCTTAAAATTAGACTATTTATTGCTAATTTATGTTTCGCTTTAACAGCATTAGATAATTCATTCACTGGTATTTCATTCACCTTTTAAAAAAAAACTAATCAATTTGCAATATTTATAACCACGATAAACACTGTATATATCATATGTAAATGGCTGGCTGACCGCAAAATGTAAACAAACTCCCAGCCCTATTTCATATATAACATTTTCATAAATATTTTCCCACAAAAATATTGTAAAATTTTTTAATACTTTTAAAATGCTTCCTGAAATCTAAAAGAATGGTTTTTATTTGAAAGAATGACCACCAAGAGGTCCTATAAGAAATTACTCCTGGCATTGCAATACCGTATCAAACATCCACATTTGTTAAAAATTGTTAAAAATTGACAAATTTGGGACACATTCACAAATGGGCTGGAGAAATAATACCAAACAATGGAACAAAATAATTGAAACAATATAATCTTGCTCTGTTTGGCAGGATCTCTTCCTAAGAAAAATCATTTAATGCACTTCCATCTCATGCAAAGAAATGAAAGTGGCATGAAAGAGCATGGAAGCATGTCACCATACCTATACCCAGCTGTTTCCTGGTGACCAGACAATGGTGACAATTCTCCACTGAGAGCCAAAAGTAGAAACAATTATGTTGATTGATATTCCCAATGTTTGGTGGCAAGGATCAACTAATGCATGGATCCTACAAATTTTCACAGCAGCAGGTAAATTCCAAAGCTGAGGATTTGGGAAGTTTTCCCAAAGAGACTAATGAGCTCCTGTTGAAAAGAGGAATGCTCGCAGGAAAAGTGGAATGCTCGCAAAACAAACAGTGGTGGTGGGAACTGGAGTAATATGTGCAGAATTTGAGTTATTAATATCCAGGATACCCAATATATATGGCATGTACATTTGGTTTTTGACAGAAACATATGTTTAGCCAAAGCTGTGTTTCTTGAATCTCTTATAGTTTAGGGGGGCAAGGGGCAAACCATTCCCTGCAAAAAAAATGTACACAATTCTTCGGATTTTGCATATTTCAAGGGATTTTTGGGATTTTCTCAATATTTTTGGCTATTTTCATTATGAAATTTCAAGATCTTTTTGATCTTTTAGTGCTATCCCTGCCACTCTAGTTTAGGAGTGTGTGTTTTAAATTTGTTTTTATGTATTTGTTTCTTATGTATTTTTTTTTATTTTACGAATTTGTGTAACATTTTATCCTTTTATTTAAATTTTAAATTGTAAACTTTTGATTCTGTGGTGAATAAAACTTACTTACTTACTTACTTAGATTTTCAAAAAAATTGTTAAAAATATTTGGAGTGATAATTTAAGGCTCAGACTTACTTTTGTTCTTACTTCTGGAGGTGTGTTCATTTTAAATCTTCAAAAAGTTTGAAAATCTGCCTCAAATGTTCTTACTATTTATGTGAATTTTGTTCACATTAATTAAACATATTTTTTAAATTTGTAGTTTAGAGTAGACACTAAATTTCTAGTTATGATTCTTTTGGATATAAATAAAACTGGAATAAAAAATTTATTTTTTAAATCCTCGCATTTGGTAAATTTCTTTCCAAGAAAGGGATATGTGCACTACATGTGCCCACGGGTGCCAATGGCATTCTGCCAGGAAAAACCTATAAATGTCTTTGTTGATCTGTGAATGATTTGTGTGACTCCTTCTCTCAGCTCAGATTAAAAATAATTTCCAAAATAACAAAATTAATATTATTAAATTTGATTGCAAAGAAGAAAGTCTAGTCTCTACTGTAGTCTACCCCAAACAAAAACGTTAAATTTCTACCAACTATCAACTACCTGCCTAGACTGAAATTTGAACGGGTTTATTTGCTAGCATTTCACTTCACCGAAATGAAATACAGCTTTTTACTTTAGACCAAAAATTTAACCAAGTAAAAAAGTTAGATATGTTAGATAAAAAGTCTGAAGGAAGGTAAATATGAAATGCAACACATGATAAAAAAAACTAAACAACCCCTTTCCTTGTTTTGGCTTTTTCTGTATGTCTGATGAAGAAAACTGGTCAATCCTTTTTTTTGTAAAAATAGGTAAAAAAGTAAACTAAAAAACAACAGACTTACTTTAAATGCTCGAGCCTTTTGTGGGCATTTTAGTAAATACCCCTTCCTCAGGCATTCAGTCATCTTGGTAGCACTGGGTGGAAAACTGTGCACAAGGGAAGATCTTGCTGGCTGAGGTTCTTCCAAATGATGTCAGAACGATGCCCTTCAGTTCACCTCACAGTTTGTTCTACTCAATCAGCTCACTCAAATACCACATATTTCCTGGCCAAAACCAAAATATTTCCTCGAGCAATAAAATAGCAAATCGACGTAAACAATTATTTGGCCTCTTAAAAATTTCACTGATTTACAGTGACACTAACAACCATTTCCTAACCATTTTGGTGAAGCGAAGAAGAAAACACGAACAAGCAAGGACGCAAATTCGTTATTGAAAAGGCGGGCAGGCCCTTCCCCATAAACACGAATACTTTGCCAATTTCATAAATAAGTCTCTATTCACGTAAATATTCTCTCTCGCAACTGGCCAATCTTGTTTGTTACATCATTGAGTCGCTCCAGTGTCTTGATTCACGTGAATAAAAGGTTTCACAAAAAAACCAGACAAGATTTTAAAAAGGCCTAATAAAAACCCGGCCTTTCAACAGTTTCAATTTCGATACACACCAAACTCAAATAAAGTCCCAACAGAGCGTGTAAAGAAAAAGTTGAAGCCACTTGGATGATGTCTTTTGAAATAGACTTGAATCTTTGTCTTTTCAATTTCCCTTTGCAACAAATTTAATCGTGGAGCGCGAACATTATAAAACTGTTTTCTCTTCACTTCTGTTAGAAGAATGAAGTCTGTGTCTGGTGCGCGCTCCTCGTTTCAGCTCATTGAATGCGTGTATCCGCCTATTGTCATGATGCAAACCCGCATGTCGCTACGGACAATCATTATCATCCTTGGGGAGTAAAGTGTTGACTGGAAAACTCACGAGTGTTTATTCCTTAAAACATTTTTTGTCTGAACATTTTTTTTTCTTATTTATTTTGTTCCAAACTTTCGTACTATATGCTTATGTTTCTGTTTCTGGCATAAATTTCTTGTACGAGGGGGCTTAATATTATTTTTCAAACAATCAGTTGACGTATGGTTTATTGGCCTTCATAAAATAACGAAAGGGAAATTGCGGAACAAATTCGTCACTATCTCAAAAGAGAATTGAACAATCACGTTTCTCTCATGGGAGCTGCGTCACTAGAAGGTCGGCCAATCAAAAATAAAGATAAGAATATCGGATCTATCTTTTGTTTCATACTTAATGATTTACACCATATTTATTATTTTATAAAATCTTATAAAATTTGTATTTATATGTTTATCTCTTTCCAAATCAATTGGTGTTATCGCCATTCCTATTTAAAGTAGTGTATTTTGATTAAGAAAGGGATTGCCGTCACAAACAGCAACTTTTAAACAAGATAAACGACTGAAAATTGATTAATGAATTGTTTTGCAATGTTGTTTTTAAATTTCTTTCAGACACATCAACATCCGTGAATTTGAACTCTGACCTTGGCAAAGATAAGGTTTAAAAGTTTGTTCTGTTTAAATTTATATGCTTTTTGCAAGCCTGGTGAGGCTCAATAATTTTTGCCAAAAACAAAAAACGCAACACGTTTTGTCAAAACAAACTACGAAAAACATGGGCCTTAAGAATCTTGGTATGTGTTTTCTATTTTGGGTTTCACATTACATATGCATTTTTAATGTGTCTAACAACCCATTTGTGTATCTATATTTTTTCTCTTCGCATGTGGTTCCTCTGCACCACTTCCACTGTTCCACTATTCCACTTCACCGGGCATAAGATTCTCGCCTCTTATTCATCCGATAATTTACTTCCGTATCGGCCATTTTATGACTACGAGATTTTTAGCAATGGCGGTGAAGTTTTTGTTGCTGTGTGCATTTGCCTCTGAGAAGAAAAGAAGAAAACCTTAGCAAGTTCAACAAATTTCATAGCATTAATTTTAGAATACAATTGTATGAATGGAACTTGGTTGAATTATGAGACAATAAAAACAATTCAGTTTGTGTGTGTAATCTGAATGAATAGTGATGATTGCAAAGCACAAATGTGCTGGATGAATAATGATGGGCCTAATGAACAGCAGAATTGGAAATGGTTTGATTTTGAAGCCACAAAGACTTTCATTACTTACAAAAAATAGCCTTTTGTGTAGATTCTGCATTTCAGCATCTCAGAATTTGCAGCAAAAGAATTCCACAGAAACGGAGTTGGAGCCACAAGAAATTGACTACACAGTTTTTCCAATGCCAAATAAATCACAATCAGACAAGCAGAAAAAGGAAAATTCAAAGAAGGATCATCAGTCAGAATTCAAATTAAATCAAAATAATATTTTTATTTCAAAAAGTGTGTAGACCTGTTGTAGTTTTGTTTTTGCTAAATTTTTAAATTCTATTATATTTCTTTTATAATTTTATAAGACATTGTGACAGACATGACATACATACTTAGATAAAAGATGTACAGTACCACCACCTCCACCTGTCAATCAATATATTTCAATAATTTTCCATTTTGTTAGTTTCAAGATAAATTGATTGTCTAATCACTCTGTTGAGTTTCCTTGTTAAGCAATCTTATAATGTTTCAATACAATGCATGTACAGAACAAAATTAATGAAAATTTAACGTTGATTCTGAAATTTCAATGCATGTTTAAAAATAATAATGTTTGAATCATACTCGCTTAAAATTGTTGGAAAATATGTAACTTTTTTACTTTCTTAAAGAAATAGACTACCAAGGGGTAAAAATTGGAAATGAGAAAACCTTAATTATTTTAGTTTTGAAAATTTAGTTTTGATATTGGAGAATGTAAAATATAATTAATTTTCTCCAATTTTCCTGAAATAAACCACTGTCTTGTTTGGGGCAAGAAACTGGAGAGTTTTTACATTACCTTTATCCATTAGCAATATGCACATTTCTTTATCCTTGCAGGAAAAGTTGCATCATTCATGAAGAAATTTATTTCATGCAAAGAAACTTTCAGGCAAAAACTTCAAGTTCTTGGAATGCCAGGTAGGCACTTTTGAAACGTGTGTGTGCATTCAAAGATTTTGGTGTGGGATCACATAGAAATACAATTTTTTTTAACTGATTTGTATAATATTCAATGCACTGAAATTATAATTTTGTGTACTCTAGATAAACAGATTGTTCAAGCAATTGATGCTTTCAAAAATGATTTTGTGCAAGAAATTGATGAAGATGAAAATTTGGCATATTTCATTCACAAGACAAATAACTATGCTGGTAAGAAATTTTGACTATTTTTAAAATTCATGTTTTAAAATTTTATCTTTTGATACTTTGAACAATTGATTGTTGTTTGAGTATTTTTATTTCCAGTATAAGAAACTAACATTTTTAAACTCACTTTTTTTCATGTGAATGATCTTTTACATTTTATTTTTTATGCGAATTTTGGTCATCTGAAAACATAATTTGCAATTTTTGCTTTTGCTAAATTTAAAAAAATTGCATTCATGCCATATGCAGGGCTATTCTGTGAATTCTGCTCATATAAGAGACTAAATATAATGCAGAAAGATTCTCGTTTTAATAGAAATAATATATTTTTTTAGATTTTAAACCAAATTGTAAACAGTTCTGGAAAGTTCATTCCGTGAATTCAGTGCTACTGCACGACGTTGATCAGACAGACAGACATGGAGTGTAGAATAGCCTTTCACACTTTGCATCTGCCCCAAGGTCAAATTCGTCGAATAGACTTTGCAGAATATCCCAGAAGACAGTGAAGCAATTTTTAGTCTGCCCAGCATGCTTCTTTTTACTGATTTTGTTATTTCAGGCCATGAGGAAGAATTGTTTGAATACTTTCTCAATTACGTCAAACAAAGATACCCACTTGAAGACAGTTTTGAGGAGCTCAAAGCATTGTGTGATCTTTCCAATGTTGCAAAATGGTAAGATTAAAATTGTTGGCTTATCTACTTTCGGGTGACCCAAAAAACAACATTTGTAAAATCACCAACATTCGAGTGCGTTCCCAATCAAGCTCATGTTCATGTTGCCATATACAAAAAGGGGTAAATTAATTATAGCAATATCAAATATTTCAACAGCACATTAAAGACGATGTAATTTTGCCGGTTTAAAAGCGCTCATATGTTGTTTGCTTCTTACAATATGAAATTTAATTCATTTTGATACAGTTTCATCCCGCTAACTCAAACTAGTTGGAAATTCAAATTTGTTTGGGATTTAGGGATAACTGAAGCGAAATCAGCACGGAGAGAGCATGGAGAGCTCTCAAACTTGAAAGAGCACTTTTACCTATTGTTTGGACAGACAAAAAGGCACACTTGTCTTAAAAATAGCAACCTAGAAAGGGCACTTGACAAAAGGACCCATTCGTATGCTAGGATTTTTGAAGAATTTCGAACCCAATTTTAAGACCCGCTTTGACCAGCTAGACACTATTGTTGTTGTTGCTAAAATGTCGTCTTGACCAAAATGAAAGAGATTTTTCTCCGTTTTTCAGTCGTTTTTGCGGGGATCATCATTACAGGACCGATTCCGTAAGAAAATCTTGAAATTACTCACCCATTTATTAGAATTAAGATAAATAACAGACCCATGTGTCGGATGAAATTACCCACCCATATATATGAGCGGCACTTCTTGTATGTCTTTACAATGAATTACCCCCCCCCACTCCTCAAACATGGAGCCCTACCCCCCCCCCGGTTCCCACGTCTCTGTATAATTCGTGTCAAAATGTTGTTTATCTTACGATACTTATAGGTTTGTTGCAGCAAGAGGTATGACGAGGAAAATAATTTTTCATGCTGGGCCTACAAACAGTGGTAAAACCTATCATGCATTAAACAAGTACCAATGCGCAAATTCGGGAATTTATGGTGGACCTTTGAGAATGTTGGCTGCTGAAGTGTACGAAAGAACCAATGCAAATGTATGGAAAAGATTCTTTGGATTTGAAATGGTTTTATGTAACGGTCCAATCTGAGTTGCATGTAGTTTTGGAGCTAAAATGCTAGCTAAAAGTCTTAGAACGCTTGGAGATATTTTATACTTATGCTGAGATTCCCTCTTCCTAAGCAATGTTATTTTATTACAATTTTATTACAATTTTACTACACCATGTATGGTTTTGAAAACGCGATTTTTCTGCTGTAGACAGTCGAATGATAAAATGAAACAATATTGCTCTGCGGGGAGTGGGTGTCGGGCATGGTTTTCACTGGCGGGAAAAAAGACTTCATGATTATTTCATAAAATTAACTACGTGTTCCGTGTTCCAAAGATTTTTGGCAAGCATTGCATCACCAGGTAGGCCAAGGTATCGGTTGTATTGTTGTGAGTGATTAGCATGATTCGATTCAAGAAAATCGAGGACCAAAAGTTAGATTGGATCAATGGATCAATGGATCAATAGGCCTTTTCGGAAAAGAGCCTCGTCTCGATGCTAGTGTTGTATTTCCACCGGAAATGGTTATCCTTGCCTCTTTCTCTCTCAAAGGACCCAAAAGACATCGAAGTTTAAACGTTTTGTTGTACTTATTGGAATTTCATCAATTTTGAAAATTTTGCTAGTCTTGTAACACAATTAAAGGACTTTTATTTCCGAGAAGGTCTGTTGAAAGATTGAACGTTGAACGGATAACTAACATTACTTGGCAGCCTGGTTTTCTGGGATAAATTTAAAGAAGAAATAAAAAATTTCCCCGTGGTACCTTCCTCTAAATTTTTGGCAGGATAATGTTAATTTATGCGAAATTATCAGAATAAGACAATAGTCATTCAAATCCCATTCAAATTGCACATTCAAATTGCAGTATCCCTGGCCATGATGTTTGCAGACATCTGAGTTGCCAATAATTTTGGGCCTAATCTGGCCTAAATATCGGTTGTATTGCGAGTGATTAGAGACAATTCGATTCAAGGAAATTGAAAATCAAAAAGTTTTGGACCTCTCTCCAATCTAATGGATAGCTTATATCACTCAAGTAAATTGGTTAGCTCGCTCTCACTGTTAGCCTGCGTACAGCCAGCGAACGAAACTCGAAAATCACCGTCCGTGCGCAAGCGAGTAAAATGACAAATCATTAAATTTTTTGTTTCTTTTTTTTTAATTTAGCTAGGTAAGTAGCCACTGAATTTAGTCGCTGAAACTTGCGTATATGTTACATAACTTTTAACTCGTTCCTACAAAGGAGGATTAGTTACTTTATTGGAATTATTATTAGTATCAAAAATAGCAAATTGTCTGACACGTTTGAGATTTCAAATTACATAGTTAAATCTTTAAATAGTGCATTATTTGTTCGTTAAATAAACATAATACTAAATGAAACGTTTAAAACAAATAATGCACTATTTATAGATTTAATTACGTAATTTGAAATTAATTTTGTGAATTTCCTAACTGGTTAACTCTTGCTTTCAGGGAGTCCTGTGTGACATGTTAACAGGAGAACAAAGATTATACGCGAGGAGTGAACTTCAACCATCAGATCACGTGTCTTGCACCGTGGAAATGTATAAACTTGGTCAAGAGTGTTAGTACCAGTGTTATGTTTTTATTCTGGATCTAAACTTCTCTAAAATGAGACAAAACGAAGCAAATTTCAACGAAATTTACATCAATATTTACTCATGTTGAGAGAACTTCTTGTTCGAAATATTAATGTGCACTGGCTAAATGATCGCATGAAAGATAAAACAAGAAGATCACATTACTTCATGCAATTTCAGACCACGCGAGAACTGATCATATGAAAGTGGCATAGGACATGCAAAAACTAGACCCTATTTGTATGACAATTAAAAAAAACTGGTCAGCTAGGAATCCTTGCTAAAAAAGACTGGTCAATTAAAATATTTTGTGGCGTTTACCCTAAAGCAAGAGGGTTTTACCAACGCTAGCGATTCTTGCCCAATTTCTCCTCATTTTTGAAGATTGAATTTCCTCTCAAATCTGTCTGAATGAAACCAACGTTGAAAGATTTATGCTGCTCGAATCTTCTGAAAAAACTACGTTATGGCTTTAAGAAAGCTATTAAGCTTTCTTTTAACTCAGGAGATTACTAAGTAGATTTTAGCAAACAAGGCATCAAACTTTAGCAAATCAAAACCATGAAAACATGGCTCCTCCATTGCAGCTTTACAAATGCCAGGACATTTTTTCCGATATAATTTGTCGTGCAACACACGAGATTATTTTTAAAAATTGAATTTTGCCTGAATAAATTTAAAAACTTTTATTTCTTCAGATGACTGTGCAGTGATTGATGAAATCCAGTTGCTAAGAGACAGAGAGAGAGGATGGGGATGGACAAATGCATTTTTAGGTGATTATTTTTATCAATAAAGGAATACTTTATTAGTTTATTTGAATTAAATTGAATATTTGAGTAAAGTAGCGCTTACGTTTATTAATTTTTAAACGATTTTCTACCGCGTTTATTCAATATTCAAAGATTTCGTGCGGCGTTTATTAAATTTCGATTAATCCCGAGGGACCTAAAAAACTATCCTCTTTTGCAAGGCTGTAGCTTGAAGTCCGTGAGACTTAAATCTCAAATCTTGCATAAATCGACGTCTGGAGGAGGGACTTAGAGTTTGGGACATCGTCCAGTCATCTGCAACCACATTCACCTGTCCAAAAATTGAAATTAAAATTGCGTTAATTCATAAGCTTGCAAGTTAACTTGAAAAATAATTATTTATTTGCAGTCCATTTTTTGACATTAAAGCAACCTGCTTGCTATAATGGTGCTGTATGAGTTTAAAATTTGAAATATTCACTTTTCCAACTCTCTAAGTCAATATAGAAGCAAGCAGGTTGCTTGAATGTCAAAACGTGGACTAGAACCAAATTATAGTTTTTTAATTGACTTGGAAGCTCAGGGATGAAGGCTGTTTTATTTTCCAGTTTTGGCCATGTAAACGTGATTGCAGACGACTGGATGATATCCTAATCTCTATGTTTGCCCTTCGCACATCGTTTTGCTAAAAAAAGAGATTTTTATTCTCACGGATTTCGAGCCGTAGCTTGTATTTTGTTGAAAGTGTCTACCTGTATATTGTTGAAAGTGTTAATTTGTCAATAACTGAAGTTGGTAGAATGAGCCCCATTTTTTGTAATAAAATATTTATTTTACTTATGTTATTTACTACAAATTCGTGTTATTTACCGTAAATTTATGTTAGATTCAGTTGTCAGTTCTTATTTGCATGAAATTAAATAACGCCCCATTTTTTGCTGACAATTATCTTGTTTTTCTTGCGAAGAGAATTTTCAGCAATTTCATGCAAATAAAAACAGACTGATTTGAATTGACCCTGCTGTTCCCTTGCTATGACTAAAACCGAATCGATTTTCACAATTTGTTATGAAATGACCTTCTCAACTTCTATTCACTGAAATTTTCATACGTACCGCAGTTTCTTAATTTGGAGGGTGAATAATACCAAGGAGTAATAGATTAGTACTATGGTTTCTCAATTTTTTCCGATTTAGATAAAATGGTTTCTTATATATGAAATGGTTTCCAAGCACCCATGGATAAGTAGGCGTCATACACTAATTAGTTATTATCTAATTTCTTCTTAATATGTGAATGAGAATGACCGATGTATACTGAACATAAACCAATTCATTATTATCTTGACCTGCGGAAAATATTGTTTGCTTTCAAAATTTATTGTATTGAGTGTACAGAATATAAGATCATTCTAAAGACGGCTCCAAATGACCTTTTACTTAACGTTCTGTAATGGAATAAGAACCGATCACACTTAAATAATCTGTTTGAAGACACGAGGAATTTCCGTAAGAATTTTTGTCATTGTTTACAAAACCTTTAAAATGTTGGGCTAAAACGAATTAGGATGATGTTGACTGCACGTGCATAATGATTGCTTGAAAACGAGGATGCTTGCAATGAAAGCAGGTTTTAGACAAGTCATATTTAACTTCGTTAATTATTTTATTCTGAACAAATAATTACTACTCTGTCTTGATGATTAGTACTTTTGAACAATTTTTCTTATTTAAGAACATTTCGTAAATTAATTTTATTAAATATTTTTCATCTCAAAACAGCTTATGAATTTTTAAAAGAATCTTCAGTGAATATAGGAACCCAGTCTGTTAGCTCGAACTCCTGGTTAACTCAAGTTGTTTTGTATGTCCATTCACGGGCTTTTTGAAAAGTAAAGTCTGTTTTTTTTTTCATTCCACTTGTCCTACATTCCGTGGTTTGAATCCGGTCACAGGGAACAAGAGGAAAGAGGAGTCTTGTTTCCCTGTGACCGAATTCAAACCACGAAATGTAGGACAAGTAAAATGAAAAAAACAGAAGTGGGAATAAATAAGCCTGTGGTCCTAAAGCCTGTGGTCCATTGAGAGATTTCCCTTCGTACATCCCTTTTTTGTACATCCCTTCTTAGCTTTCAGTATTAATCTGGCACCGGTTATTTCAAAAACTAGCTGACTTGAACAAATTTTCATTCCACTTAAGAGTTCAAAATATAGGGGTACTACAGTTTTAATCGATACAATTGTACTACACAACTGTACAACTGTGCTGCGGGGTACCACTGTGCTACGGTTTTAATTGATTCCCCAAAGAGTGAACTTTTACTCGAACTGTTTTGTATATCTCTTGAGAGCTTTCAGTGTTGAATCAGCTTTGGCTATCTCAAGAACTTGCCATCTTGAACAAGTTTTCAATCCACTTGCGAGTTTGAGATGGTATTTTTAGCCATACTTCAAACATTGCACTTGTAAACAAAGCATTCAAATCTTTGAATGGTTGATCTCACTGTTTTCTCCTAACTAAATTGAATAACATTCACACCTCTCGGCATTGTTCGAACGTGATTTCAACAGTTTTAGGTCTCGAAGTAAAATTAATTGCATGCTTCATTTTTCAAGTTTTCGTGAAAATGATTTTTGCATATTAATTTAAACGTCTTTTGTCATATGTGTTCATGGAGATTTCTTTCATATCGGGGAAAATAAAAAAGTCAGTTTCTTCAACTTCCATGTGCCTGAAGTGATCGTATTTTCTTGTGTTTAAGGTATCCAGGCAAAAGAAGTGCATTTATGCGGTGAGCCAGCTGCAGAAAAATTAATCAGATCTCTTGTCAAGGCAACTGGTGATGAGTTAGAGGTAGGTTTTTGTGAGATAACAAAGCGAAATACATACATATTAATCAAATCACTCAAATCACTCTACTCGAACTTCTTGTAAACCGTTTTTGTTTTATGCCCGTACCGATAACCAATTAACCGGCATATTTCCTATAGATGTTTCTCCAGGGATAACATAGGAAAACCAACATAATTAATGAGATAGACTTATCTTAAAATTACAAAAATTAATTTAAAATTCGTTTTGCATTTACCTTCAGAAAACAGGACATTTTCGTTTTTTACCGATAGGCCATATCTAAGGCTGAAGGGATTTCTTTTAAAGAGTTTTCTGTGTTAATATAGCTCTAGGTAGCTTGAACCCTTACTAAACTCGATTTATTTTGTGATGTAGATGTGAACGTAACAAATTCATATTCATATGGAAGCCATTAATGCACCGAAGAATGGCACTGCCTGAAGCTTATCTTATTAATTTCTTATGGCAATAACAAATTTACTATTCAACTTACAAATATTTATTTATTATTTTGTTATGTACCCTTTTATGGACGTTTTAGGTATTGACTGTTTGGTTTTTTTGTCTTGCATGAAGCACGTTGTTCATTTCAGGTTCGCAAATATAAAAGATTAACCCCACTTCATCTTCAAAAGAAATGTTTAGGTATGTTGTGAACTTTGTTTAATTACAAGGGTGCTTTACTTGGAAGTTTAGTTGATCGGAGCATAGGAGAATTCTGGGCTTCATTCACAAGTTTATTTTTTTTACATTGTGATAACGACCAATAAATTTTCAATATTTATAAACATGTGATAAAAAGTGATATGATTGGTTGGTCTGAAAGTGTAAAGAAATTTATTGTTTTTATACTGCAAGAGTTTTTGCTGTTTATATAGTTTTAATTTCAGCCGAGCACTTCGAATTACGTTCAGAGCCGTATCTGTGTTTAGGCCGGGTTACAGTCAACCTCGCTGTGGCCCCCTAATAATCTCAAAAACACTTGTGATTTAAAACAATTTATTAATTAAACCCCCCCTCCCCTATCTGGAGCAGCTTCCGACGGCACTGGGTACTTTGTATAAAGAGAGTGTTTTTTATAACTTGTTCCATATTTCTGCTGCTTTACGTTCAAGTTGTATTTTTTGTGCAGGAACACTAAAGGCCGTCCGACCAGGGGATTGCATCGTAGCATTTTCAAGGCAAAAGATTTTCAAGATAAGAGCTGAAATCGAAAGAACAACGAAACTGAAATGTTCAGTTATCTATGGCGGTCTACCACCCTGTAAGAAATATTTTTACACATATTTTTGCAAAGTATTTGCATAGTATTTTGCCATCAATAAAACAATAATCGCTTCTAAAATAAAGGACTTGGTCTGCCGATATATTATTTATTGTATTTATCTAATTGCTCAAACATTTTTGTGCCCTACACCATAACACAACTAAAATTTCATCATCAAAAACAATTTAGAAAATTATTGCTTACTTTTTAATAATGCTTACAACTGTTTAAATTTTGGAAAACTGCACCTGTCACTTCTTTTGAGTTTATATGTTTCTGGCAGATCTGGAACGTTGTGAGAATAAACAATAAATTTTTTTTCGAAGGAACCAAACTGTTTTCCTTTCCTATGTAAGCTATATCGAAAATATTATTTTTAGAATTAACTCATTTTTACGTTTCGATATGCAGTGGAGAGTAAAACGCGCATATAGGAACATTATGTTTTGAAGATGAGCTTAACAAAGGTTCTTAATTTTGGGGCACATAAAATTTCAAAACGTTAAAATGAAGGGGTCAATCTACTCGTAAGGTGCAGAAACTAAATTATTTTAACTCCCATTGACATTTAAAATCTTCTTTTATTCAAAATTTGTTTCTGAAATTTGTGATGAAATTTTAGAGTAGAGGTTCTTAAATGTTGTGGTTCTCATATTATGCATGTTTTTACTGTAGTAAACAAATAAGCAAAAATTTATATTCAACTTCATTAGCATGTCCAATTTGAGTTGCAGCATATTCAATTTCTTACTGATTTCTCAGTACCATTAAAATCATCAAAATGCTTAATACTGAGTGTTAAGCTTAATACTGGTGATGTAATAATGAAAGAGAAGTTCAAGATGTTACTCTAAATAGTCTAAATTCTAGATGCAATTCGTAATCAACTTGTAATAGCTTTGTTCTTTTGGAGTTCATAGTTCGACTATATTTTAGGGTACAATGAAACTCAACATATTAATATCTATTTTCTTTCGTATTTTTAACGATTTAAGTTGTGGAACATAATACCAAAACATAATAAGATTACACCAACACTCACACACATCATACACGCGTTAGCTTTACACATCTAAGCATATGTCCTTCCGAAAGTTTGCATTATATCCTTCAGAATGTTTGCTTGCTTCAATCAAACGCGGGGACATTTCTTGGGATGCCTGTACCTTTTCATTAAATGGTCATTTGACAAATTTTTGGATGCTAAATTTTAGTTCTTATGGTATACCCATTTTAAGGATTTCATATTTTTAGCGATTCGTCTTGAGCAAGCAAGAAGATTTAATGATTCTTGTGATGAGCATAGTGTTCTCGTAGCATCAGATGCTATTGGTATGGGACTCAATTTGTAAGTTTGCAATTATGAATTATTTGTTTGTTTGATTTCGGCATTTCGAATTGATTTTTATGGGATTTCCAATAATATTTTTGATGATTTTTCTTAATAATTGTTTAATGATTGCTTTCATGGTGTTTATATGATTTGTTTGTTTTTCTAATTATTTCTTTTGTATTTGTTAATGCTTTTATTTGTTGAAAATGATACTAGGACATAGGCTTCGGGCGCACTGCAGACATTGTCATGATAAATTCATGACAATCGTAATCCCCTTTGTTTGTGAACAATGATT
>JAYJMH010021770.1:0-44651 GCA_036873815.1 Phacellophora camtschatica
TCGAATACTTGCAATATCTGGGGCTCGATTCTCCGATTTTAAATACACCTCAAGTTCCTAATACCTTTTCACCATTTAACCAACGATTTCATTATTCTATTCAACAAACTAGATACAACTCGCCAGTAATGAACGGCTTATTGTCTTTGAAGAGATCGTTACATTGCCGATACGTATGTGTGTGTATGTATGTGTATTACATTATATTATAGTTAAAATCTAAATTAAAGGTATAAAATATTTACAAAGTTTTAAAATATCAAAAGCATTAATGAATAAATAAAGAAGTACATTTTTTTAAATATCACAGACCCCTAACTAGAGTGGCAGGGATAACGTTAGAAAGGTGTGTAAAAAAAATTGAAAATAACTGTTTATCCTAATAAAAGTTTAAAGAAAGTATAGGTGCGTGTGGTATAGTCTGTTACCTCTTATTTTTTGTCGTTCAGCCTCAGGAAATTGAAGCAAAAGCAGGAACGTCTGAATCCAAATCAAGAAGAACCACTTTCTCATTATGAAGGTACTTTCAAGTTTTCTTTTTGGATTCATTTTTAAGATCAAGATTTTTAAGAAATCAATTCTGATATAAAGTGGCGATTAATAGAAGTATTATACATTGAAATCCAACTAATTAAAGCCTCTTTTAGTTTACATTTAGATTACATTAGATCTCATTTAGATAAAATGTATCCTCTTTTAGATTACATTTAGATACATTTAGATTAAAGCCTCTTTTAGATTACATTTAGATTACACTTTATTACATTTAGATAAAATTTATCCTCTTTTAGATTGCATTTAGATATATTTAGATTAAAGCCTCTTTTAGTTTACATTTAGATTACATTAGATCACATCTAGATAAAATTTATCCACTTTTAGATTACATTTAGATACATTTAGATTAAAGCCTTTTTTAGATTACATTTAGATTACACTTGATTACATTTAGATAAAATTTATCCTCTTTTAGATTACATTTAGATACATTTAGATTAGAGCCTCTTTTAGATTAAATCTTCACGAATGCGTTTTTGATTATTAGTTTTCGATTCAGATTAGTTGCAAATTATTTTGAAGCTAGAATGTAAATATCGACCAAATAAATTTGATAAAAAAACGATATACGTTTCCATTTGGCTAAATACGAACAGAGAACATTTTCGCCTACACGAGTAGCATTTTCACCACGACCTAATAAGTGTTGGCAAATTTTTGACAATTAACATAGTTTATTTTATATGCGTTACTGCCTGCAAAATGAAACTAGATAAGATTGGCTTGTTCATAAATAATAAATGTCCTAAAAAGACATGGAATGTCATACTGGTCCATAAATCTGAGGGGAACTATTATTGGAACGATTAAAGACTAACTTAATTGAGAAAACTTTTGTGTAAATCAAAAATAGATAATTCACTTCATTTCATACCTTTGTTATGTAAACTGATTTATTTCAAAAACAGTATTCAAAAAATCACTAACAATTCTCAGAGCTTACGTTCCGGAGTGTAGCTTTCACTAGTTTTCTCTTGTGTGACAAATGATTGAAAGCGGACCATGGTCTCCGGAGTTTTATTGTTCTCCTTTTCCAACAAATCGCTTAATTACTGAAAAACGGCGTGTCCGATTTCAGTCAAAGAAATTTTCAGATCTCAGTTAATGCTATATCTACTCAAAATAGTTTACGATTTTTAAATTTCTCTTTTGGTAAGCATAATATAAATTGCCAAACGTCACACGTTTTCTGGGCCAATCGGTACTTTGCTTTCTTAAATTTGAATTTTATTTTGTGGTGTAATTTTGTAATTTTATATGTGAAGGCCGTGTGGTTGATGTTATTAAACAATAAATTGATTGATTAAGAAAATAAAAGAAAGACTTCTTTTAGGTGATATGTAACTAAAAGACAGAATTCTGTTTTAAATTTTATGGAGTAATTTTTGTTTTATTTTTAGCAATCTATTCTGCTGATTATTATTGGTATGAAAGCGACGAGGAAGAAACAGTGAAAGTAAAAATCAAAATGGCCCCACCATCGACCTCATCATCATCTCTACAGTTGATGCCATCTCCTCCGCAGCCAACACCTTCTCCACCTCCGCAGCTAGCACCTTCTCCGCCTGCAGTCGAACAAGTTGATGGGGAATCGAGACCGCCAACAAGTATGTTCAAATGCCAGCTTTTAAGTACATAATGCAGCAAATTCCCTCTTGTGAGAAACCATTTTATGGGAAACTCAGATTCTGTATTCTGACTAGAACGAGAGAAAGCAAAAAGTTAATTATGGGTGAACACTAGCCTGAATTCGAAAAACGAGTTTCTCAAACTTGTGACTTTACTGTAGACCATTCTGATAAAAACAGCGGGAGAGGCATTCCCTAAAATTCTTTGCATTCTATATATAATCTTAATTGAATAAACACTGATTCCATTAAAAACTTAAATATCCCTCTACCTTTAATCTTTAATTAAAGTAATATTTCATCAAACATTTTAAAGTTTTTGATTGCGATCGATCAATCAATCAATCAATCAATCAATCAATCAATTAATCAATCAGGTTATTTGTAGAATAAAATTAACTACTACAATAGGTATCATATAAATGGAAAAAATTAAATAAATTCTACACGATCCATGAAAAGCTTAACCAGCCTGGGCCGTAAATTAAAATGTAAGGTAAAAAATGATCTTAATTCTAAATCATGACATGATATATCATGACATGTTAGTAGCAATAACAGGAAGATAATAAGAAGTGTATAAACATTTGAAGCAAAATTATGGTCGCTTTGCTCTCTTATTTCAGTATTTAGTAATGAGCCAATTTTTGAGTTTCTTATTGAAAGCTTGAAGGTTTTTCATTTACCTTAAGTTTTGTTTATCAAGCTTTACCTTCGCAAAAGTAATGTTGACCGGAGCTTTACTTGATACACAATTGCCTCAGAAAAACGGTTTTATTCGGCGAATGTTTTACTTGAGCGCAACCATTGGGTTTCGTATACTCCACACATTAATTCCCAAAGTTGTTTCTTTTTTGTAAACTTTTCTCTATATTTAACTCTGTTACATTGAAGGCTCATCGGTTGAGGTCGAACCAGCATCTTCGACAAGGTCAGCAAACATGGAGTCGCCTGCTCTACGCAAACGAAAATCACAAAAATCGTCGTCCGATCACTCAAGGACTTCATCAATGAGCCTGATTGATTTGGACGACAATGCAGACAATACCCGAGAGACAGCTGACGTCACTGCTGACGATTCGGAAGAAAAACAACGAACGTGCATGGAATCGCTCAGGGAATTCGGAGATAGTTGTAAGAAATACTTTGAAGAGATCGCGAACAGCATGATTGATTATTTCAACGAGATATCAGCTGATTATCGGGCGATTGCTGAGCAGTTGGAAAGGGAATGGACGATTAAGCATAAAGAACAAATAAGGATGAATCAGCAGAGCAGAAATTCAAAAGATTTAGTAGATAGTAGATTGCTAGATGACTCTGACAAAGTCACTAAAACAGACAAGGTTAGTATTACTTATTTTGAGTAGAATATGCTACAAAAGCTCTATTAAGTAATCTCTGCGAGGAGGGGTTGTCCAAGTGCTCTTGTTTTGGGCTAAATAGAGAGGGGCATGTTTGAGGGGAGGAGCTTATTCAATGGTGCAAGATGAATGTTTTAGATACAGTTCTGTATTTTTTAAACTAGGCCATATGGTCTTTAAGTCTAAATTATGTAACAAAAATCACATTTTCATGAGGTAAATGTCGACAGAACTTCGTATTGGTATAAGATATTTTAACATAGGTGTTTCTTTTGAATTATATTTGTTTGTTTGCTCTACTCCCTGCGAAATTAAATTGATATAGAATTGGCCTGTTAATTTGGGTCAATGGTTCTTTCTTTACATGGAGGCAACAGCTGTATGTACTACCCCTTGAAAATTGAAACTTTAAGAGGGTTTGTTCGTTAGTTGGAAATTAATCCGGGTGTGAAAGGGTGAATTATTTCTTTACAGGGAGGCAGCAGCTCGAGCAATCAAGAAGACGACAGCGACACGTGGTCATTTATAACTCTGGATGAAGACCAACGAGATGGCTGGCAGAAACAAGATTCAGTTGGCGTTCGCTTCTCAGTTGCATTTTATTACGCTTTACTTGCAAACACTGACCTGCTATGCTACGCTCTGATGATTGTAAACCACATGTATTATGCATCCATTCTGTCAATTCCTTTGCCATTCTTTGTCGTGCTCTGGGGTATGTTATCTATACCGAGACCAACCAAACAATTTTGGATTGCTATCATCACATACGTGGAACTTGTTATCGTTGTGAAGTATGTTTTTCAATTCCAGTTCTTCAAGTTCAATGACTGCTCGTCTTACATTTCTTACAATTATATAGCTGATAAAAATAATCCGCTATGCCTACCACGAATTATTGGGATTGAACGTGGAGCCAACTCAACAATTTGCGATTTATTGTTGCTGCTTGGCCTTTTCTTTCATAGATTTGCTTTGAAGGTAAGTGAATATGTTGTTCTTTGTTTTTATATTGTTTGTATCTTTTTGAAGTATCTTTTTGAAAGCCTTTTTGGGTCAAAAGATCTGTTAAATTTATCAGAAATTTTCAGGATTGAAGGATTGAAGGATGAGCCAACTTGACAATCTGCGATTTATTGTTGCATCTTAGCGCTTTTTTTTTGAAGATGTTACATTTTATTTTGATATTGTGTGGGACTAGTCGCTTCTTTTGAAAGCGAAAATTTACTGAAAAGGGGATAGTGAGTGAGTTATCGTATTTAACGTGCCTAGCCTGCAAAAGTCTCAAGATGACTTGTTTCCAGCAGAGGACACGGGTCACACAGTTTCAGGCACATACATTTGCTATTCTTTTTTCTGCGCGAGTCGGGCGCCCTAACCACTAGCCATGCTTGCATGCCATGCTCTCAGTTCTGCAGTACTGCTGGTTCCTGCGTCACGTTGCAGCGTGTCCATAAAGTTTGCTCGTTTAAAAGGATAAAAGATCACTTAACTTCATAAAAAAAATCAGGAACATATCCCTTGCAGCTAACATAGAAGGGCATAGAGAGACAAAGACATCATGTGAATAAGTGGGACAAAACATTTGAAAATAATTTCAGAATTAAAGGGGAAAGCTAATCAGAAGTACTCAGAATAATCTTAGAATAATTATCTCGTTCTCGGACATGTGTGCTGACTTCACAGAGTGCTTTCAGCATGCTGATCTTTTGTCGTATGATATTCTTCTAGGCACACGGTTTATGGAAAGAAAAATCGTGGAACGAAGAGGGAGAAGGTTTAAATCAAATTAGATCACCTACATTTGATGGTAAGAAAGTTGCTTTTTACCAACTTGGCTTAAAATTTAATTAGCACAATTTTTCGTTTTTGTTTCTGTTGTCGTTGCTTTTTGGCCTTAGAGACAACGAAAACATGTGGTAAGTCAAAGATTTTCATCTGTCAAGGTCGGACCGACTATTTCATTTTACCTGTCTATTTTTTTGATAAAAAGAACTGGTTTTGTTTCGTTTGTTTGAAAATGATCCACATACTTATTTATTATGTTGCTGTTGCTGTTGAGTTTTAATGGCAAACAAAAATGGAGCCTTTGGGCCCAGGGAGGACTCACTAATGGTAACTGAGGGGGGGGGGGGTTCATACACTTTTTGGGTATGGGAAAATGGTATCTGGTATATATTTATGGTGTGTACGCCAATTCTATGAATTTAGTATATTTTTGGATTGTTATCAAATTTTTGGATTTAAAACAGTAGAAATACACATATAATACAGTTGAACAGAAGCAAAACTGTTTTGAGTCATTCTTTGGTAAAAATTTGTGAAAGTTAAGTCATTTGAGTTCAGCAATTTAGTTATATATCTAAATTTTGTCAAAATAAACAATTTCCCTAATGTATAGGTATATTTCTTGGGGTGTAAAATTTAAGAAATTGGTATGTGTTGGGGTTTATAAGAAGTAGGCTGTTTCTTTCGCTCCCTCTCTGGGCCTTTGCGTTGCCCGTGACCTAGTGGTTGGCGGTTGGCCTACTTATTTATATCTTTTATTTTCGCTGGTACTCTGAATAAAATCGAATGGAAATCAAAGTGTTTTGTACGTTTTACACATTTCTCATTGGTAGTTCATCAATGTTTATTTTTCTTTAGAAACGCAGACACTGGAACCCGAAGCAGTAATTAATTACACTACTTCTTCTGAAAGAATTCCAGGAAAGGTATTATTATTTTTCAACAGAATTTTTTGTTTAGGGTGTATTTTATTGGTACCAATTTCGTTTTCGTTAGACATGTTAAGTTGGAATTCATATTTCCTTCGTCCAATGTTCTGCAAACGGTGGACTTAACCGATTTGGAAGACCTTCCAAACTCCTGCTACAACAAGCAGAAGGTTCGGCAGGCTTTGCAGAAATAGACGTTTTCATTGGCAAACCATCGTGTAATTGTTTTCTTTTTTGTTTCTCATATTAGAATTTTACTGCAAGGGTCGCCCTTTGCTATTCTTTGCTGACGCACCCAATCGAATTTTGAATATGAAACTTTAACAGTCTGCGGCGATTTTGGAGTTCGCATCTGTTTGGTCTACTGTGATTTTGTTTCTGCCAGGCCTGCTGTATTTAGATTTAGAAGCCTGAATAAACTACATCCTTAATATTCTTGTAATAAAAAGGCCACTGTGGCTATTGCAGGCTGTATTTTGAGTCTGCAGATGCTTGTTTAAAATAGACAACCAGATTATCAGGGATGACTAGAATTGCTACCCAACCTCGATTCGCTTAGCCGCTAGCCGAGAATTGAGTGGGGAGTGGAAGTGCTGAAGGTGGTAGCAATAAGGTGGACTGATGATGTAATTATTCTAAGGAATAACGCAATATAACGAATGAAATTAACGATTATGAATGCCGGGTGTCCTAGAAAGATGGCAACACGTTTAACAGAGTCTGATATCAAAGATAAAAATACATTTATAAGTAGCGATATTGAATAGTAAACTTACAATTTGGTACCTTACTTTTCAAAGTTGATGCCTTGGGTGTACTGAGATATTCATCTTCAAACACCAGATTTTCCAATAATGACGAAAATAGGGCCTTTGGCTAAAATGGCCCAGGAAGCGCATTAGAAAACATTGCATTTAAGTTAAATGATGCAAATTGGTGATGCAAATATTGCTGTATTTGTTTTTAATACTCATTTTATTTCTATTCAAATTTGAGATTAAAGACCAGGTCTTTCCACTGAACTTTTAGGGGTGTTGCTTAGGCCATAATGCTTAGGCTGTTTAGATACTCTGGTTTCAAGATGATATCAAATTTAGGATCGCAAGAAAAGTATCTCAGCATTCCTGACGCTGATTTTGCCAAGTAAGGTAGCAAATTCAACTATCAAGAATTACTGTATAGTGATAAATAGAATAAGGCAATAAGTACCTTCTTTTTGGTACACCCATATGTATCAGATACAGTTCACATTCATTATCTTGGCTGCCCGTTATCTCGGACATCGCTATTTCGAACAAATTTTTATTTCTTCTCGTTAGGCTTTTTTGTGAAATACTGCCCGTCTATTCGAACATTATCTATGTCGAGCAGATTTCAATTTCGAAAAGTGTTCGAGATAGCGGATTTCAACTTTATATTGCTAAGAGCTATCTTCGAAGCTTGTTTGCGGTGTTTACTGTTGCAACTCATTCTTCATATTTATCTTCTTCACATCGTTTCCCTGGAGCAGTGTGGGCACTTCTCCATTTTCATGGCTTTCTCGCTTTCTCGCTTGAATACGTTTCAGTGTAAACATTGAATAGCGTTTTTTCAAAATGCACTAAAAACGAAAATGTGAATAGGGCTCCAAACCATTTGTTTTTATTCCTAGATTTTGTTTCTTGTTACACAAGTATGGCCAAGTATTAAGCTATTAGTCTCAGATCTTTCGTTTTACTTTTGAAGCTTATTTGTTGAATTAATCTTTAGTTTTATTTATTGCTTCCATAGTCTCGAGAGACGTCAACAACACCATCCTCTGAGAGTACCAGATCTTCGGAAAGGAGAAGAACGTACGATTTTTGTTGTATTTTGTGATTTTTTGTCATATGCTTTTGATCGTAATTAAATGCTACCCGGTTTCTATGCAGCTGTAATTTCCATTGATTGCTTGCGACAGCCATCTTCTATTTCCATCTTAAATGATCCCAGCATCGCAGCCAAAGGGTTTTCGTTGGAAATTTAGTTTTCGGCGCAACCTGAAGACTTCATCATCCAAGACTGAAGATTTACTCATCCAACTTCCTCCAGGCAATTACAGAAAACTTAACGGCATTTCAAACTCCCATGTCAGGCGGTACCGGAGAAGTCGTTTCCGTTGAGAAAACGTTCTTGCTATACCAGTAACATAGAAGATGGTAAATGGTTCTCGCACTCTATCAAACGGCACCTACAGCTATGGGGAAACTATGCTATGCTTAAAACATTGCTGCAAAGGATCAGTTTTTGGTCAAATTTACTTTGAATGAATTTGATAATCCGCTTTTTAGTAAAGAATCCAAGCAACAGGGTGACAACTTGATTTGCACTTTCTTTGAAATAATTTTATATCTTGGAGTTCGGCCACAAGCAAAATTTATTTTTTTCTGATTTTTTATATTTGATTGAACTTTGTTATCAATTTGCAGCAATTTTGTTATCAATGATAGGAAATTTTTTCTTTCAAATCGCAAAACGTATTGTCATGTTTGAAATCCATTGTTTTGTGTTACGAAGTTCGACTGAAGCAAGAAAGAATTTGATGAAACAAAAAATTTAAATATGAACATGACAATTCGATATATGACTCTAGACAATAGCTTTCACACCTTTCAAACGCAGCCAAGCAAATCTCAACAAACAAAACCACAAAGTTGTTTTTCTTTACTTGTTTTAATCACTAATCTCGCGCGTTTTCTTGGGCCCTTGCAAGTGGCGTTTTTGAAAAATCGCGCCGGCTGGCTGATTACACAAAGAGCGTGGTAAGAACAATAGGAAGCTCTATCCAGTCTTTATTTCGAGATCAGTGGTTTTAATTCAATTGAGTGTGCTCAAAGGTGTGAAATATATTCTTTCAGACCGCGAATCGCATGCGAGGCCCGAGTCTCTGTTTTGCGAAATTCCTCCTTGCTTAACTGAATCTTTTTCGTGTTTTCAGAATTTTCATAAATATGAAACGATTCATAGAGCGAATGTTGGATCCTTCCGTGGGAACAGGAGCTGTTGATGTCTATGCTTGGATGTTTGGTTGCCAGTTTATTGTATTTCTGATCATAGCTTTTAATTGGTCAGCCTTTTCTTCCCCAGAGGTAATATATTAATGGCACTAATATAATATATTAGCATATAATATAATATATATAGTTCATTCAGCAGAAACCCGCATAAAAACCTACAAATGTGAGAAGCTTAATTTTGCATCAGTCTTTGCAAAAATAACCTTTTGATTATAAAACTGATGGGGAAATTTGCAAATTTTAAAATTGTCAAATTGTGTAGTTATTAAGGCAATTCACCCTTCTCCCAGCTACATTTTCGTAACGTGTCAAATCACGTTTAAAGACACATGGGTGGTAAGACGCAATGAAAAAGCTTGGGTGATGAGAAACAAAAAACCAGAAAATAGAAACACACATTACGATTCCTAAAGCCCTTTGTTAAATAAGAACCTTTTGCCAGGTTGGCACCCAAAATCATAGGTACTTTTATGCGAGCCTGTACTGTAATGTTTTTAAACTTTAAACTTTGAATTTTTTCTAATTTATTGTAGTGCTCAGAGCCGCATTATATTTGTATTTGCCTGCATACAATTTTAGCAGTGGAAAACTTGTCTGCAGGAATTTTCATCAGACGCAGTTTCATTAATTGCAAAATCATTAATTTCTTTTGAAGAGTTACGGAAGAACTGCCAAAAACAGTAATTTCTTTCAGGCAAATTATTCTCATATTTAGTACTCGTTTGATGTATTACTTTTAGATAGGCATAATAGATCTTTGGCTTATTTTTTCTCTGTGATTATTTTTTTTAGCTTAGTTTTGACCTTAATCCCTTCAGGCTTAAATTGAAAAAGAAATCTGTCTAAATTTCTATTTTGCAGCTGGCAGCACACAAATACAAGCAAACTTAAAATATAATTATGTTAGAATTTCTTAAATGAATAGAAAATTCTGTTTGCACTAATCTCCTAAAAATATGACATTTTACGTGGTTTACCAAATGACCGTATCCCTTTTCCAGCACTACGATTTAATTATTTGTTTTTATATGCTATTAAATGTGTGTTTTAATATGCTAATATGTACCGGGTGTCTCAAGAAAAAGGCAACAGCTTTCATCAAGGCTAGCGCTGCGAGTTTTACTCAATTTATTCAAAACAATTCTAAAAATATTTCTTGGTAGTCAACTTAAAAATTGATATCTAGCTTGTTATTATTTGTGCATCGAGAGTCGAGAAATTAATTCTGAAAGTTCAAATTTGGCTCCAAACCCAAGCCAGAGATCTAGATTTTGGTCTAAACTGCGTCTTTGGATCTCCTAAATCATAGCGTTTTAGGAAATGAATTTAATGGTGCTTGGAAACACACTCAGAAAGAAATCCGAAAACGGAAAATTAAACTCTTATTTACGGAAGCAGCCACTATGAAGTGTTTTCTCTTCTTTCATAATTTTTACCAAAAATCTATCAAAATGAAACAGCAATTTTAGTTTTCAAAATATTTAGCCATGTACAACTGATTTTCAAAGTATTGAATCCTTTTGGAATCATGTTCAGAAATGATTTCAAAAACAAAGTCTGGAACACTGCCATGATTCAAAAAGTCCTACACCACGATCTTTTAAGAATATAGGCCAAAATTAAAACCTCTGGCTTTGAGTGGGAGGCAAATTTGAACTTTAAATGTTACTATCTCAATTCTCAAACGATTAATATCAACAAACCAGATTTTTATTTTTAAGTTGACTCTAGAAAATTACTTAAAAAATAGTTTTTGACGGATTTCAGCAATAGTCTTAGCACTAGCATTAATTAAACCTGTTTTCATATTTTTTTGGGACACCAGGTATATATCCTATTAAATTTCATATCCTTGTTGGAATAATCTGTTCATTTCTTGTCATAAATTTTTCAGTCTAGCAAAAGAAACTTTGCACAGATTATTGAAGAAAACGTGGTATGCTTTCCTTTGCTTTTATTTTGCATTGCATTGGAAAAGTTTGAATCGGTTATTCACTTGACTATTTGTGTAGATTTTGAAAGTAGGTAAAAATTAGAAACATTGATAAAGATAAAATTTTTAGATTATATATTTTCAAAATTGAAAGTTTTCTACATTTTCGAATTCAGGCATCTCCAAAAGTTCTTTTCTCTGTTTAATTTGATTTGCTTAATGTAAATAAGACTACGATTCTTAACATTTTATTTGCTGTCATATATATTATTAGTTATTATTATCAGCATTTTATATTTACATGTTATATTAATGCATTATATTGAATTATGTGCTGTTGTTTTTGTGATATAGGTTCCACGAACATTTTTGTACATGCTGCTTACACAGTTCATCTTCATAATGGTTGACAGGTAAGAAGCAATTTTTAATAAATTTAATATGAGTCTCATTTGCAGAATCAAGAGGGAATTTCGTAAGACAAAGGTTCAGTCTTCGCACTTTACAATGCAGTTTAAAAGTATGGAGAATTACCCAAACGAATAAACAGAAATACGTTTTCTATAATATTTTCAGCAAACATCTCCTTTCCAACAAACGATATATTCCTTAAATGAAAATAAAAAACACTCGAAAAAGCAGTCACAGTTCTGTCTTTTCAAAAACTCACGAACATAGTTTTTCCGAGCAGAGGGCATGGCTTCTTGTTTTCCGAACGAGGCAGTTCCAACAGGGGCTACATCTTCATAAAAAAAACTTTTACCCATAATTTTTTGCTTAATTCGACTTCGAGTTTGTCAAGTTTTTCTGATTAGACAATCCCATCACATGATTTTTTGCCAAGTATCGGTAAGCGAAAAGATTTTATGTTTTGAAAATGCAAACAAATCAGCTAATAACAAAATTATCTGATTTTTGTTTAATTTAGAAGATCTTAAAGATTTTAGAATATTATCAGCTTGCTAATGTTAAATCTTTTCACCCATTCAATGCATTTTCAAAGCAATTCATTTTTTGCAGATATCTTTACCTTCGCAAGCTTGTTTTTGTAAAACTATTATACCTGATCATTCTGGTGTTCGCTTTCCATATTTTCATGTTCTTCGCTGTGCCGTTTATCACCAACAAGTAAGTATTTTATTTTTCATGTACATTTGACAACCGCTGTTTCCAAATTTTATGCGAGAACGAAAATTCGTTTGAGATAGCAAACATTCGAGACATTTAGCAGTAAATTACAGTGGAAACAGCAAGAGAACACATTATTTCATTTGAAATAGTGAATTTTTGAGGAAACAGGGTTTTAAAATAGCGATCGCTAACTTTATCAGATTTTAGTTGATATTTTTAAGCGTAATATTTTAAATGGACTGTTACTCTCAAACAAACTTCATATTACATTACATTAGGCCAAGAGGCAGAAGCTCAGGTTTTGAGTTAAAAGAGGCCATACATTTTAGTTTTAACATTTTACTCCATACCTTGTTTGGGTAATAAGACGAACGAATTATCTGTCAGTTTTTTGTATTATTTTTGCTGAATTCTTGCTACGAAGTTTTTCTGAAATCGGTTGTTATATTATGCTCTTTGCCAACATCGATTGTTATCAAATGCCAAACGAAGGCATATTGGAGGCTCTTTGGGTAAAAATAGTCAATTTTTGATAACCATGTTTTTGCTTGCAAGCGTGCACGTTTTAGTGCAACATTTTACGCAATTTTTACTCCGCACAATGTAACAAATTGCTCATCAGATAACTCATCAGGTTAGTTAAGAGACTATTTATCAAGGGTGCACTGTTTGAGAAAATGTAATGTGTACAATGTTAACCATCTGGAGATAAAATTTAATTAAAAATTGTTTATTGTAATTTTTTTTAAATTTTTGTAATATTAGTTGATATCTACCGGGTGGACCAAAAAAGGTTCAATCGTTTGGTGGGCTACTCTGCAAATTCAGTTTGCTACTAGGCAGTAAAAATAATTCAGAAAGATGCCCAAATATTAACATAAATGAAACCAAGATTAGCTCAGCCAACGGCTGGACTTTTTTTGTACCACCCATTCTGTTTGAAGAGATTTATACAAAAAAGTTGCACTTTTTTTTTTAGTTTGGTAGCAGGACCCTTTTTTAATTTTTGTTAATTTCTCTTTTCTAGAAAATTCATCGACAACGTCCCTGCAATCTTTATGTACGTTTTTCAGTGTATGTATTTTGGTTTATCTGCTTATCAAGTCAGATGTGGATATCCGATTAGAATCCTCGGAAATTTTCTCACGAAGAGCTACACACTAACCAGCGGAATGCTATTTCAAGGGTAAGAGTGTTTTCAGTTTTATATTTGCTGCTGCGAAAAGGTCTTCTATAACCGTATTTGAGTGACATTTACACGAGAAAAACACGTGTAAAAAAATGTGTAAAGAACAACTTTTAAATTTTTGTTTTTTTAGCCTTACATTATATTCATTTTCACTCCAGTGTTTATTTCCGAAAAACAAGCAGATTCTATATGTGTTTCTATCAAGTACGTACTGGATTGGTTTAGTATAAGCATATACCCTACGGTCAGGGCCACAAACCTAGTTATGAATCTGATTGGTCGAGAGCGTTGGAAACTGACGTCAGCGTAGGGCATTATTTCTCATTGCAGACCAGGGAGTAATAGTCTATTAAACCCTGGTATAGACCGCTGGATCCCCATGGGAAACTCAGAGCCCAGATTCGAACACGAAGGAAGCAGTTATTATATGGTTTATTGCCATATGGCTAGGGAGGGGTGAAGGCCTTTCTTTTTTAAGTGTAAAGACAATTTTTAAAAACAAAATTATCGAAGTTCTATGCATGAAGGCATTGTAGACGAAGCCATTCGATACTGTTCGTGTTTGAATCTGAGTTCTAATTCCCCACTCTGACGTCTGTTTCGAACGCTCTCAACCAATGAGATTCATTACTGTGCTTGTGGCAAATCATTGCCTACAGATCAAGCAAATCAATGCCTACAGATCACTGTAAATCACTTCAAAGTAAAAACTGCCTACAGTTTAGACAACTTTAACGCTCTTTTTAAAACAGGGTCTCAATCAAATAGGTGTGTCTGCTCTTTCTGTGAAACTCTTTTTTAACAACTCTTGGCAGGCAATCTTACTAACAGTATGTGTTGGCCTAAGTATTGTTAAGCATTACATATAATAATTTTAAACTTCATTAATATTATAAATATTAACAATCTTACTAAAGTTTAATTTTTCCTTTTATAAAGAAAGATTCATTTTTTCTATTTTTTTGCTTTAGTATCCAATCAATACCGTTTCTTCTTGAGTTGCGCAGTGTGTTAGATTGGGTGTGCACGGATACGACGCTCAGCCTTAGTCACTGGTTGAAAATGGAAGACATTTATGCCAATATTTATATTCTTAAATGCTGGAGAGATTCAGAAAAGGTAAGTGATCTTGATTTAATTAATGTTCAACCATTTTGATTGACTCAAAGTCGTTTTACTTGAAGTCCTTGTTAACTCAAAATGTTTTGTGTATTCCTTGAGAGCTCATAGCTTCTGTTATCTCTAAAACTCATTTTTTCGAACAGGTTTTAATTTTGTTTTAATTAATCATGGAATTATTGGTGCATTCATAGACTGCCGACGCGTAAAAGAAGAACTCCGACCAGCGGCACAATTATAAAAAAATTTAAAAATTCGTATGCACAACTCTATCTAAATGCCATTTGAAACAACATTTGAAACTCAAATTCCAAAATCCTTGTTTATTCAATATAAAAAAATTAAATTTGTTTTGATTTGGAATTTATGGTGTATGTATTACATCAAGGGGCCTCTCTTCCCGTTGGTCCATCTACTTGTAGAGCTCCTCCTCAAGAATTATACTGCATAGATTAATTTATTGTTGTATTTTATTGTATTATTATATTTTTAAAGTAATACCTATATATTGAGTTAGTTGATGTATTGTAGCTTGTATTATAGTAGAAGTCAAATATTTTTCAAATCAATCAATCAATCAAGCAATCAAATTTTCTGGCGAATATTTTATTTCAAGATATTTAATTTTTTATTTGATTGTTGTTTTTAAATTTTAATTCTTTGAGTCTCCGCTGTACGTCATTTAGTACTTGATTCATTTTTTAGGGAATTTTTTCCAGAAAACAAATACAGAAGGTGTACCGAATTTTGTGGCTGAAATATCGTCCAAATTTCAGCATCGTGATTTGATTTTTATTATTTAACCTTTGAGTATTTTGTATTTCTAGACATGGCCACACCCTAGAGGAATGAAATATTGGGCATCAAGCAAAATTCTTCTTGGTGGCTTATTGATTTTCTTGTTGATTGTCGTCATTTGGTTTCCTTTGTTGTTCATGTCTTTCATAAATTCTGCTTACATCAGTAACACGCCAGTAGATGCCACGTTCACGCTCACTGTTGGGGGATATCAGGTAAACAATAGAAAATTTTAGCGAGGTGCACTGCGACATACATTTGAATAATACTAATAATGTAAGAATAATTTGAATGAGCACTTTCTAATTTTCAAAAAGAGTCTGTTCTAAAAAGCACGAAATTTCACGGTATTCACCAATTTAAAGCAATTGGACATTTTTTCAAGAAATTTGGAAAGCGCTTCAGTACTGAAAGTTTGTTAATTTTTCACAAATTTAATGCTGAAAGTTTCTTAAGTTTCTTGAGCAGTAAAAGGTGGACATGATAGCGGAAATGTATTTTCATGTTTTAAACTCGTGAAAACGTCCTTTGACATTTTCTATTAATTAGCCTTTCAGGTCAAAATTGAGTCAGTTTCTCTTCAATTCCTATGAATACAAAATTGCGAAGAGAAATCAAATTTATGAAGTTTCATAATATTTAGACTGAGTACTGAAAGCTTCTTAACTTTTCAACAGCTCAGTACGGATTTCTTATAAACTGGTTTCTATTTTTAAAAATGTGTTAAAAAGTATAGCCTACTCTTGATAACGCTGACTGGTTTACCAGCTTTGTAATTGGTCACATGAAGTTGTTGCCTTGTTTTCGTATATTTATCAGCAGAATTTGAACGTTAGTAAACCTCGAATTCATGATGCTGCTAAACTGATCACATAGAATCGTTCCAATCAATTGGTGCTACCAGCGAAGCAGTTTTACTTGCACGGACGCATTCCTTTTTAGTAAATTCTGTCGCGTTTTTTTTCATCATCTGAAATGTTTACGTTTTGTGTTTTGATTATTGCTGTGTAAAAGTCAAAACTGAAGTTTCCTGCCAACGAACATAATCAGGCCATGAAATTTAATTATCTACGGAAACCCCCTGTTAGGTATGAGTTGTATAGCAAATACTTTGCAGTTATATAGTTATTTTGGGGGTTCACTGGTGACGTCAATTAATTTATCAGCCGTTATTTGTTTTTTTCCATTTAAATATTAATTTCCAAATTAATCAATCCACAGCTGTCTTGCTTGAAAATTTGTTCTCTCAATCTACTTTAACTAAATCTCTATTTGTTAAGTTACTTCACAAAATTTATTATGATTTCCTTCACTTTTAAATTCCATTGAAAAACGGCGAAGCAGGAATAATACTTTTTATTTTTAATTTTCTTCACATTAAGGAAGGAAATAATTGCTTTTAGTGGGTGCAATTTATTTCATTTTTTGATTTAAGTATTTGTATAAAGTATTCCGTATTTGCACTTAAGAAAAAGAGGACATTGTGTCGTGTTTGCACTTTAAAATTGTTTGCTGTTAAATGTTTGCCGAAGAGAACGGAGGCTTTTTCATTCAAAGTCACCTGATCCGATCGCGTTTTGATTTCCTATCATTCAGTTTCAATCATTTGCTTGAATAAAATACATATCGTAAATTTAGGCTCAGTCTGCACGTGTTCGTTCTTCAAAAGTTGCGTCTTTGATTCGCTGAACCATGTGGCGTTTTTGTTTTTTATTTACTTCAAAGCATGATTTTACGTGCTATACAAGTGCAACTCTAAATTTTACTACAACTAGCTTTAAGTTTGTAGGGAAAGTTTTAATTTGTCAGAAAATCTAAATGTTTGATCCCAAGCGTTTTGGTCCCACGACGCCCCTGGTTTTGTAATATACTTATTTTTGCGTGTAGTAAATATACATAAATACTTGATGACAATTTTGTGTATCATTCGTAATAGGGAGCAGGCAACCTTGTGTCCCTTCCAGTCATGGATGGCACTAGTAACCGTATCTTTTTTTAAATATATGTCGTTTATTGCTGTGAAAGAAACAGGTCGTCTGGTTGCACTGTACGTTGTATTACACATTTTGTGTAATTTTCCTTTTACCTTTTCTGTAGGCATTATCCAGTTGTATTACGTTGTTTCTTGTGATTTATCCATTTTACTCGTAGCCATTATTCAAAATGAGTTCACAACAGCAATTTCTTCATCGTCTCGAGGATTATGAAATAAATCAAATCAGCTCTTCAAAGGAACTTGCAAAAAGCCATGCTTGGGATGATTCTAAAGTTAGTATGTTGTATTGCTGTTAGAAAGGTTCAGATCTCGGACGACTTCAAGAGTGAGTAGGACATAGGAAGCAATTGAAATATAAATTTCCAGAATAAACTTGGGAACATTTAGAGTCCAAAAAAATGATCAACCTTCCTGTGAGCGTAAAGTTTGATCTTTAGAGACCTTCTTCGTCAAACAATTGAAAATAGGCGTGGCTTGGGCGGGGCACATGATTTTCCTTTGTTTCCTTCAACCTTCCTCCAATCAGTGCCCCTGCAACCGTAAAGTTTTCTTGACTCTGGGAAAATTATTGTTCCCAGGATGTTGCAATTTTGAAATCAGTGAATGTGAAATGGATATTTTGCTTTTTGAAAACAATAAGGCCCCGTTTACACGAGGCCGGTTCCAAATTGATCCACATCAATTTTAGTAAGGCTCCACTCGTTTTCACGAGACCGGTTCCAAATTAGTTCAGTTAGGTGTTGCGTTTACACAAGGCCAGCTTCAACAGCAGTATTGATTTTGCACACGCGCACTAAAGTTAAAAGTTATGATGCACCAAAGGTGCACTAGAAATTGAAAAAAGAGTTCTTTTCTTCACTGCATTCTTCAGCGACAGTCAAAATTTAAAAAATATTTTGAAACGTAAGAAAAATGTCTGCAAAAGCTTCTGTCAAAAATAGAAAGAAAGCAGAGAAACGTTTTTCGTGGACAGAAGAGGAAACAGCATTGCTTGTAAAAGTTGTTGTGGACTACAAAGCTGCAAAGTCATTGATTTCTTTTTCTGGTTTTGGAAATAAGCTGGCCAAAACCAAGTTAGGCAGGTCTCGTGTAAACGGAAAGCCTAAGTGAACTAAAATTGATGTGGATCATTTGGAACCGGTTTCGTGTAAACGGGGCCTAACTGAAGACTCCAAGGATGAATTGGCTTAATCATATCGACAGCAGAAGGCCTAATCCATTTATATTGTAAAAATAAACAGGTCTGCGATGAAAGTTATTTTACTACAAATTTGCTTTTGTAAAGAACTTTTTTTACTCGCTCTTGAACTCATCCTGAATCTAAACTTCTTCGTTATATATTAACTATTAAATTATACGAAAGTTTTTATTTTGCAGATAGTATCACATGCACAACATTATTGCATGCACAACAACATAATTTAAGATTCTCTTTTAAAAATTTCAAAACTCAATGCAAAATTTTCACAGATGTCTGCTTTCCAAGGTTCCGCACACCTATTTATGGCAATAATTGAATCTGTTTTTTAGTATCAATGATTCGTACTGATATTATTCTGTCTTTTCGTTTTCACAGGCAAAAGAATTCCTCGAAGACTACAAGAAAAAGGGGAACATCGTTCGAGTGAGAGTGCTCAGCAACTCGAGTGCTGTATGGGCAATCAGCCCACCGTCTCGACAATTTCTTATAAAGGAGTTGAAATCTAATGTTAGCATTTCAATTCGCTTCAAATATGAATTTAACAGGTATGAAGAGGTGTCGCCCTGAATCGATCATCATCGCCATGAACAAATCATTTACTTGTTTGTAATAATGTTTTTGAATTCGTGAGAGTTGTACCATGTTATTTCAATCTAAATGTTTACTTGTTTTGAAAGTGCAAAGAAAATAACAGAAAACAAGAAGGTGGTCCGTTCAGGGCGATGATCCATTTAGGGCGAAGCTACTCCAGTTGGTTTCTTTCAGTATTAAAATTGTTGTAACTAGTGCATCCCGAGAAGAGCCATATGGCCTACCGATAACGTTAGATGTCATATTTTCAGGGGCAGACACAGACGAACTTTTCTGTAAATATTTAACAAAAGATTATCTGTTAAAATAAGTTATTTCCCTGTGTTACTGCGTGCCACATGACATTTTAGATATGAGTGCGAACGGGTATCAAAAAGACTTCGCAATGACAATGTATGATCAGTTAACAATTTAGTTTAAAATGTAATTTTTAATTATCCAGAGAACCAAATACCTCACAAGCAGCACTGGTCCAGGAAACTGTTTCGGGTGTTCATGTCATACCCCTAAAGCCGTATGACAAGATAAGAGAAAATCTGAGTAGACTACTACAAAGTGATAAAGATGGTGGTGAAATGTGAGTTTAATTCGTTTACTTAAAATGTGCCTTGAGATTTGAATGTCTTTGAAATTTCATTTTTATTTTAGCACATTTGTTTTATTTATGGCAAACACTTTCTTTGAACATTTTTCAATTTTCAATCTTGCTCGAACCCGGATTTCAAAACGCAAATTGTCCCCAGGCTTCATTCGTATAATTACTTTGGACTGACTTATTCCAAAAGGAGGTTCATATATCTGAGAAAATTTTGCGTGAATTCTTGACAACTCTGCTTATGGTGCTATGATTCTCTGGTTTGTAGAATCCTCAGCCATTTTGAAAACAGGCCCATAATCCTTTCATTTGTGACACGGCCGTATCGCCAATTGCTAAACAGCCTAAAGTATCACATTTTCAGATGGTAAGGACAGACAGAGTTCTGGGTTTATTTTAGTATTTTAAAAAAATGTTTTATCTTTTGGATTAACTTACTTGGTGTCCTAAAAAGTGGTAACAATTTTTTGATTAAGGCCAGTGCTGAGAATTAATGCTGAATCCATAAATAAGCGTTTGATTTTCAGTTTTTGGATTTTTTTCCGAGTGTGTTTCCAAGCACCATTAAATTCATTTGATAAAAGGATATGATTTTGGAGATCCAAAAACCCAGTTTAGACCAAATCTAGACCTCTGGTTTGGGGCTAGAGGCAAATGTGAACTTTTAGAATTAATATCTCGACTCTCGATGCACAAATAATACCAAACTAGGTATCGATTTTCAAGTTGACTACCAAGAACTATTTTAAAAATATTTTCGAATAAATTTGAGTGAAAGTCGCACCGCTAGCGTTAATCAAAGCTGTTCCTTTTTCTGGGACACCCGGTAGTTTAGAGAATACGTTACAGAGAATTTATTAATTTTTTTATTATTAGTTTTATTTATTATTACAACTTGTCCAGTGTTACTCGCATTTTATTTCCTAATACATCCGTCTAAAAACGTACACAACATTGCCTACAAACTGCCTTACAACACTATCAGAACTACAATACTACCAGGACGATATCATGGGGAGCAAAATGTCATGTCCATAGCACAGAAAAAGAAAAAATTACTTGAAACTACACAACCCGTGTAGTTAGAAGCAAATTGAGACCTACAATGTGGGACTTGGAACAAAATACAAAAAGTGACAAAGCAGCAAATGGTCCTCGATATTCTCATTTGAAGGACACATAGGGTTTATTGTATCTCTATTGGATCCTAATTCGCATACTTTCATGATAGTGTGGTCATACTCTAGCCGAATTTGTTTCTTTAATATGACCTGTTATTAGTATTAATTGTTTCTATTAACTTTCCGTTCCAGAACTATACAAAATTTGTTTCCGGCATTCATACAAGTACCAGCCAGTGGAGCTGCTAAAGCAGTGGAACAGCTCGGTGATGGCCATTACCTGAAATGCAAGCTTAAGCTAAGGAAAGGAAAGGTACCTCAGCTCAATTCAAGCCAAGTGGAATGGTGGGAGATTATCCAAGAGACGAAGCCCATTTTCTTGGGAAAAGATAGCTTGGAAATCCTCACTTTCAATGATTTAGTTCCTCCACTACATCTGTCATTTTTTGCAAGCAAAGGGTATGACTCATTGTTTATTAAGTTTTGTTGATTGCTTATGAGCAACGCATGGTCAGTGCTAGATCATATTCGAGATATTGACACACACCATGTCTAGGAATATTACAAATATCATATTAAACATCGGTTTTGTTGAATACTTATAAACAAAGCATGGTCGGTAATAGACGATATTTGAGATATTGACACGAACCATCTCTAGGAATATGACAAATATCATATTAAGCATTGGTTTTGTTGAATACGGATAAGCAAAGCGTGGTCGTTGCTAGTTCATGTTCGAGATATTGACATGAACCATCTCTAGGTATATGAAAAATATCATTCGTTCTTAAAATACACATTTCAAACTTTTAAGAACGAAATGTACAACTATTATTTGTCATATACCTAGAGATGATTTATTTCATTATATCGTCTATGATCTTCAAAATTTGTACAGCAATAAAATAATGTATGAGCATAACCATGCGATGCATCAAGAATGGATATCACACTTTTCAGTGCAGTCAAGCAAATCACACTTAACAAAATCGCGAAGTTTTGCTCTCTGTTTACTTTAGTTTGACTGGCTGTACTCACAGGCGTGCAATATATTTTTTCATCACAAGTCATGTTGTTCTGTGAAAAGACTGAATCTTATGTCTCAGAAAATGTTTTGCTTTAAATTTTTACAAAATATTTGGAAAAGCTTTCAGAATTCCTGGAAAAGCCTCAGTAATTTGGTCATAATTATTTTATTTTAGTCTTCAGTCAAGGTTTGCTTTCAAAATTAGCTGAACGAAATATAGTTTTTACCACTTTTGTTCGAGATAATGCTCGTTAAAGTTTTGCTTGTTTTGCTGATGTGCAGTATGAAGTACTATACACGTTTTTTTTTTTTATAAGAAACTCACTTGTTAAACCCACGAGAATTTAGGAATCTTTTACTGAAAAATTGCTAAGAAACGTATGAAATTTTTAGTTAAGATTACATAATGCTTAATGATTTTAATGGAGTGGACATGATGTTAGATGATTGATTTAGTGAAGACCTTTTATCATGTACAATATATACCCAGTTTGATGTTTTTGTTGAAAGAATGAATGCATAATAAGAAAAATTGCATTTTTTCATATGCAATTAAGAAACTTTTAAGAAACTTGTACTAGTGAAATTTGGTCAGAAATTGTCCAAAATTAAGGAAATTTCACTAGTGAAGCCTTACCCAGGTTTCTTATGAAAAAACGTGTAAGCCCAACCCCCCCCCTTCTCAATTTAGGAGAGTTGCACAATGGACGCCTTTATGTGCTATTGAAGTACAGCCAATCAAAGCTATCTCTTACTTCTATACTTAAAGCTATCTCTTACAAAGTTCCTTAAACATACTTGTACGTTTTCTTTTATATTTTGCACCAAATTGTGTTTTCAAGGTATAATTTAATTATAAAGTTATTAATTATGTCTTACCGGACACTCAAGTTTTAGCGATTTAATGAGTCGCTTATTAGAAGACGGCGTTCATTGAATGGTCGTAGAGATTCAACGCCAGATATATGACAAATATTATCCGTTCTTAAAATGCACATTTCAAAAACCTTTTTAAGAGCAAAAGCTACAACGAAATGTACAGTTGTTATTTGTCATATATCTTTGGATAGCCCGCATACGTCAATTCTCTATGATCAAATGCTGACCTTATTGAAAGGAGGCGCTCGTCAAGATGAGGCATTTATTACACAATCAAAAATTGCTATGTTTTTGTTACAAAGTTATTTAATTGATAGTTATTCATTTAAGAACACTTTCAATTAAATTTGAAATGATTCATTATCTATAATTCAGCGCCTTGATGACAATATTTTTAATCGGGTGGCCTGGTGCTGAATAGGGAGAGACGTTCATTAAAGAGAGCCATTCATTACCATAATCTTGTAAAAATTGAGGTCTTCGTTAGAGGAAATATAGTACAGTAGGAACCCGCAAATAAGAAACTGACTTATAAGAAATCACATTCAGAAATCATTTCAGATAATAGAGGAGTATTGCTACAACTTTTCTATCACATTACTGGCAACACACATCAGCCCAACTCTGTCAAACTTGCCATAATATTAAGAAACCAGACAGGCTGATGATATGATTTTCAAAAACCAGTTTCTTTTTGACTGGATCCTGGTCCTTATTGTATGTTGTTTTTTCATTGGTTTACAGGATCATTGGTTTGTATGTTGGTTTCGTGTGGTTAATTGGCAAATTTGTACGCTTGTTTTTCTCTTCGATTTCGTATCGTATCATGTTTGACGAAATGCCCAATGTCAACAAGGTTCTGAAACTGTGTCTCGAAATCTACATGGTTAGAGAAAGTAAAGAATTCAAACTGGAAGAGGATCTCTTAGCGAAACTCATGTTCTTGTACAGGTCTCCCATGACCCTCATCAAATGGACAAAATACAAGAGATTATGATGAGTTTAATCAGATAATGGCGTAGTTTGCTGTAAAATACATATACACAAAAATAAATATACACATTAGAAACTACCTGGGTGACTGGCGGTGACAAAAATTTTTTCATATTCTCCAATCCGAGAAGACTTAAAACTGATTTATTTTCACTGCACCACAGTTCGTGCCACGTGATAAATATATTGGGAAGTATTCCTTTTGAAATTATATTGTTTTTTGGTTTCCCAAAAGCATGGCAGCAAAGCGTGTGTGTGTGTGTGTGTGTGTACAGTTGAAAGTTTCTCAAAATATTAAACATAATACGAATGTAGTGAAAACGAAGTCAACCCGGATCGAAGAATATTTGGAAAATCACAAAATCGCCTTTTGGTGATTTCGTATCGTGTAAACATTTTTCTAGTTCACCTGGTAGGTTTCTTACATTTGAGTTCAAATTTATTACTGTTCTAAAATTATTGTGAAAATTACGAATTCTGTTGCCCGTGGAATCCTCGGTGCTTTGAGAGTATAGCTACTAGTTATCTTCAAAGTTAAAATTATGTGTCACTCTTATCATTGGTTTTAAAACACGATCAATGTTGTTCGTACAACGTGCTCTTTACTCTGTCCTATCTTGTGTAGGCTTTTTAAATTTCTTCTCTCTCCTCGCGATGCTGTTCCGTAGGCGGATAAAGCCTCGCAGCGAAGACGCAACTGCTTCACAAGATAGGACACAGTAAAGAGCACGTTGTACGAACAACATTAATTGTGTTCTAAAACCCATGTTCTTACCAGAGCTTTTGCTGAACCTTCTACTGAAGTCTTTGGTTTACCATGATCCTGATTTCAACCAAGGTACACAGGTTCTGCCATACTCAATGGAAAATACAAAATTTATATTGAAATATGTAAATTAACTTTAACATTTATAGTAAGTATGATGTACGGCAAGATAATGTTTATAGCAAAGCAACAGCGACATTGGCTGCTCAGGCAGCAAAGGCTGTCCGGATAATGGATAAGGGACATATGGCCCATTGACAAACAACGTAAAACGTCACATTTTCGGGAGGTAAATACCCGGGGGGTACACCCTAAAATATGGTTACGGGTATGTGTTGCCGATGTGGATGGGTTTGCAGGCAGTAAAGTATCTAAACATGGGTATGAGTTTTGGCAAAAATGCCTTAATGTTGAGTGGTTTGGAATGAAACACAACATTGATATTGGGTATACATGAAAATTTGAATACTAAAGATAAGCGCGTTTATAGAATCTCAGCGGTACACTCCCATACGACTCTGGGACATGTTCAAAGCTCCTTCAGACAGCCTTTTGCGTTGCTCCTATATTTATATTTTAATTCCATAGGGATAACTTATGATAAAATTCAATTGTTTGAATTTATTACTAACAATAGCTTTATTTAGTCAAAACGTTATTCTCAAAATGACAAAATGGCAAAGAACACCAGAATGCCCAAAGTCAAAGATTTTCCTTAGGACATTCTTTCCAGAGCTCTGGTTTGAGGATGACGCACAATTTCAACTTTGAAGATAAATATCTCGACTCGCAAAGCACAAATAATTTCAAATAAGGTATATTTGATTAAGGTAACTATTTATGAGCAACAACAATCGAATTTTTTTGAGTTTTAAGTAAGATTTCTGTATCAAATAGTTGGTATGTGCGTGCAACACCCTGAAAAATTAAAACTTACGTTGGGTTACCATTTAATTGGAAATAAATCCGGTGTTGGAATAGTCTACCTAATTTTTAAAACACGTTTGTTGATTGCATGTAAAGATTACCACGCGTTAATCCACGAGTCTACAAAACACTCACGTGGAATTCTCGCAAGAGTATGAAAAATTGTTTACACGTATTTTACGATATTTGCAATTTCGTGCAAACTAAAATCTTTTAATTTTGAATTATTTATGAGGTATATATATATATATATACTTATATATTTCTGAATAAAAGTTTTAAAAAATAAGGATAATACTAAAATATGATTAATAATTATTGTAAAAGTAAGTATTAATAATTATAAATCAATAAAAATTGATGTAATATATGTTATTCTAGTTTATTTTTCGTAGCTTCTAGGTCAATTTTCATGTTTGAAATGGAAAGGGATAGATTCTCGGTTTTGAGATGACGTAAAACCTGTTTGTTTTCACTGGAGCTCATGTCACATAAAGAATCTATTGGGAAATATTCCTTTTGAAATCAAATTTTTTCTTTCTATTCCCGAAAGCATTACTGCACAGCGAGTATGTTTGTACAACGAACAATTTCTCCAGATACTAATCACGTGATTCAAATATGCTGAAAAGAAACCCAACTCAGATCCATGGGTAATAGGTCATTTCATCTACAGGGACAATGGCGTCGCTATTTGGGGATTAATAATCAGCCACTTCCATAGGGTAACAATTTTTTTTGGGGGGGACAAAATTCGTATAGTAATTGGGGCAATATTCTTAGATGTCATGGACTTTCAAAAATACGGGCACGCGATTTGAACATCTATACTGATTCAATAAAATTAAGGCCAAACTATATGAAATGGATCAGTTCCTTAGATACCACAAAAGTTGATACATTTGCATGTCTATAAAAGCATCAAATAATCTTTTTTTAAATCAGGAATTTTATTGAACATTATGAAATTTGGTCAAAGCTTCAAAGTCTCTAAAGTTTCACCTCACCACCCGATCTAAGCATGCTCGCTGATGAACAGGCTAGCTGAACAGTCGAGGGCTATCTGAAATTAGGAGGGGGGGTTATAATATTTTAATCAACTACAGGGGATGGGGAAGGATTCTGAGCCTGGGGAAGGAAATAAATAAAGACAATGTTTGTTGCTGGTTGCAAATGTGGGAATCGGTAGAAATTCTTAACAAATGTTTAAGGGTTTCTCCCCCTTTTTATTTCCTGAATGAAACAAGATATTCATTTTCCTGAAATAACCTGGAAATAAATCAGTGCTCTTGATTATCCATAATAATAATAAAAGCGATTATTAATGTATTTATTATCATTGTTATTAATGCATTTATTCATTGTACACGTTAATGCATTTTAATTAGACCAATGCATATACGGTATTTAGGACAGCGTGTGATTTATTAATAATCTTTTTAAATATTGCGATACATATATGTTAGCATTTTTGGGCAGGAATTAATAAGTAAGATACATTAAACTTGGAAGATTATTGTCCTCAAAATATACAAATTATTTATACATGTGATTTTGTAATATTCGTGATACATTTATTGGCATGGTGTTTTAGATCTTAGTTTTAAGTAGATAATATATCTAGGTTATCTGAAAAGTTGGTTTATTTAGACTTTATCCTCGTTTACATCAAAGTTTCATTAAAAGGGCAACCATTAAGTACTTACGCACTGATTTCGCCATTTTTGACTTCCCTCCTCCATGTACGAAAAATAACAATAGAAAAAGCTGACAATAACAAAAAATGTACGCTTTTGCTTGGCCTTCGTTGAAGCAGAGGCGAATTTTGAAACAATAATGAAATTAACACACTGGTTTCAAATCTATTATCCCTCGAGAACAAAGCAAAACTCTCTCAATTTTAAAATGAAAACATATCCGCAACATTCTTTGTTTGGGTTTTTCAGTTGAGAGAGTTTTCGTTTGTTCTCGAGGAATAATCGCTTTGAATCCAGTATATCAATTTCACCATTGTTACAAAATCCGCCTCTGCTCTTTGCAGAAGAAATAAATCAGATTCCCGATGGATTAATCAGATTCCCGATGGATTAATCAGATTCCCGATAGATTAATTAGATTCCAGATCCAACTATTAAAAATTCCTAAGATAATAAGAAATTAATAACAACTTTATTTTTAACAGATAAATTTGATTACCGATTGAGCGATAGAAATACCTACGAGACTTGCTATAGAATTAAAAACGGCGTTGTCCTTTTACGATAAAATAGATTCCCGATTCTGTTGTCAAAAACTCTCATGAGACATAACAAATTAACAAAGAGGCTTTTTAGCAGAGATAAGTTAGTTTCCGATTGTGTTGTTACATATTCTTATGAGACATAACTGACAACGGTGTTGTCTTTTCAGCATACTTGCATTGTTTACGAAAGAGATGTGGGAAAGCAAATCAAGGAAGAAGAGGACACCTTGTGTCTGCAGTTGTAAAATCTTCTCACGTTTTTGGCAAATAATGTGAAAGTCATTTTCGAATTTTGAAGATAGTAGCATGGACTACTGCAGATTTTTTGCTCAGCAGAAATTGGGTGTTAGTATCATGATTTTCTTTTGTCTTGGCAAATCTGCAGAACATTTACCTTCATGAGGATTCTGAATATGATTTTGAAATTTATGCCAACATTTACGCCAACATCGAATGATTTTAGTCCATGCATGGGAATTCGGGCACCACACAAATAATGATTGCACATAATTTCCTACCATATCAGTTAATTCATTTCGTTGTCTCTTTGTAATTTTCTTGCAAAAAGGAAAGAAAATTGCAAAGAGAAGACAATGAAATGATAAAATTAATTTGGTACGAAATTATCTGCAACTACTATTTAAGCGTCCGAATTCCCAAGGTACATTTATAAAACGTGTGTTTCAGTTTTACCAGAAATATTTTTCCTACGATATTTTTTGTTTTCTGCAGAAACTGTCTGTCTTGGAGGACAAAGTATATTTGGTTTCACGATTTTTTTTCCGGCATAGCATGGATAATCTTTTCCAATGCAATCTTTTTATTTGTAAATTTTTGTATGGAGTTTATTTATTGTTTGGGACAGTCAGCTTTGGAAAGCTTCTAATTATTGTTTAAAAATTTTGAAATAAATACTATGCAGTATTTTTCTGATAACAGTCCTTTCGCCCATAATCGTCACCCATCGCCCGTTAAATAGATTCGAGATAAATAGACACAAAATGTCTGGCTGATTCCGAATAATTCATACCTTTAAGTTTTTTTTTTCAGATTCCACGAATATATTAAGAAATATGTAGATTTGCACCACGTTGAGCGAATGAAATTCTTAACCGAAAAAACTCATTCAACGGACTAACAAGGACGAGTGGCTGTGAAGGGCGAAGTGGCTCTAGTCCAAAAACAATTGCACAATACTCATACGTGACAGGAACTTCTGGTGAGCAAACAATATTGTTACTTTGTTATCCATAAAATCCGTTCGCATACATGCAATCTCCTTTGCTCCACCTTTCTCTTCTTTTAGTGGTTGAGTGTATATCGATATGAAGAGAAAACTTTTTAAATGCATTTTGTTTATTCGTTGCTAGAATCAAAAAATGTTTCACGACTTTGTTAAACATAAAGGATTTCGTATTTTGCTTGAGTGTATATTGATACGAAGGAAAAAACTTTTTAAATGCGTTTTGTTTTTTTATTGCCTAAGTTTAAAAATTTTTCACGACTTTGATAAACGTAAAAAATTTCGCATTTTGCTTGAGTGTATATCAATATGAAGAAAAAAACTTTTTAAATGCATTTTGTTTTTCGTTGCCAAAATTAAAAATGTTTCACGACTTTGATAAACATAAAGGATTTCGTATTTTGCTTAAGTGTATATCGATATGAAGAAAAATCTTTTAATTGCTTTTTTTTTCGTTGCCAAAATTTGAGCGTGCAATTCATTTTATGGAAGCCGCGGGTCCCGCTCGAACAATGTCGCGAGGTGTTAATGTTATTCAATTCGGTAAGGAGAAAACAGATGTGATCAACCATTCAAAGAGTTGAAGCCTTGAGGCTAGTACAAACAAAAGAGCCGAATGTCATGTCAACATTCGATTGAATATCTGGACATTCGAAAAAACAAAACGCCACATTCAAACGGGATTCAAACAATGGAAATTGGGATTGAAATTGAAGAATAAATTAGCATAATCCCGCCAAATATTCAAAGGTAGATTCCAAGAGTACCGTAAACCTCAGAATATGAACCCTCTGGATATAAGCCCCCTTTAGATAAGCCCATTAGTTTGTAAACACTTGTCATTCCGTATATTAGCCCCCGAATGTATGCTCCCCCACTTTTTAAGCTCACCAATTTGCAAACAATGATCTGTTATTTTTGCTACGTGTATCTTTCGTGTTACGTGTATGTTTTTATCGCAAGATTATCACTGACACAAGACCTCGTACAGGATGAGCCGTCCTTGTATAACGCCAGGTATCTGCGTCACCTCCCCCCCCCCCCTCAATGTATAAGCCCACCAAAATTTGCTTACGAACTTTATAAGCCCAGGGCTTATAAATTGGAGGTTTACATTATTTTTCTTCTGAAAAGTATTTCAGGGAACGAATTTAGATATTTTCTTAATATATACATATATTTCTTAATATATACATATATTCCTTGAAATATGGAAACATTCTTTAACGTAGATATTCCTTTCGAAAGATGATTTGCGAAAGTTCACCACATGGTATTTGAAACCAACTAGTGAGAAACTGCCAACTTATTTGGATCACAATGGAAATTAAATACTCAACTAAAAACGCTATCAATTAAAACAGGATTTCCTTTCTTTTTATTTGAAATTATCAAGTCACAAATGTTTGATATCTTTTATTAATGTCGTTGATATTTGTCAAACCAACTTCTTCATTGTTTGTGGGGGAGTTTTATGTGCTCAACTGTCAGATTTGCGTAACATTGTACTTAGGAGGGGCAAAGTATTTTAACAGTGTATCAAACTAATTTGAATAATACACCAGTAACGTGGGTGAATGAAGATTTTTCAATTGCAACAAAACAGTATAGCTCTGAAGAAAGTGATTGCGATATATTATGGCATAGAGTTTGTATTGGTAAGTTTGCTTGGGAAATGAAACAAAACCTTATGCGGGGCTAACCTTTTTCTATACACTTTATGAGGGTCTAACCTTATGTTATTTCAAACTATGGTTAAGAGCGTTGAGGGGCTTAAATGCAATGTAACAGATAATCAAATCGATTTTGTGTTAATATTATTTAGCTCATCCGATTCATACATAGTTTAAAAGATTTATTTTAAAGCGGTACGGTCGTGTACTCTTGATGCTATCTAGACCATATGAAAATGTCCAATTTACAGATGGGGTCTGCTCTTATTGGGTTTATTGGACGCTACGATACCAGTGCATGAGAGATTTGATTAAATTTATCATCAAAGTTAAATAAAGACTTTGAACCAGAAGCAGCATTGTATCGTTGATCATTCATGTCAGAAAGATGACACCCAGCATATTTGTAACTATGCATTCCATGTTAGCAAATGAAATCATTATAAATAGAACCCAGGCTTCTATTTTAAGCTCACGATTGTGTTTTTAGAGTCATCTGACTTGCTTTTTTGTTAAAATAAAAATAACCAGTCCTGCTCTGTTTTGAGTCACTTGACCTTTTCATTGTACGATGAGAACCAATAAAATTGCTTTCCCGAATCACATGAACAGCCTTTCTTTAAATTGAGCCACTCACATCGTTTAGTTTGGTCACATGAATAGAGTTTCTCTCAAAAGAACCAATGGCGTTTCACATACACACGTGTTTGCTCAAAATAATTTGCAAGTCTTGAAACGCCTCATGCAAACTTTCCTTATTCTAGCTTCATATACAATATACGTATTGCTTACATATCAGTGATATGTATATGATCACCAGCATCAGATCTGTGTAAAGGACACTGCGAGCGATCTTTCCTACCGTCTTGTTATCAGTAAAGTTTTTACGGTACGTACAGTGGCTTAACGAAACATATAATTTAACCCATGTGTATAACGCTTCTAATTAGGTTTTTATCATTGCAGCTAATTTCTAATTTCTAAATCTATTGGCTTGATATGTGATTTCTGTTGTAATTCTTTTCATAGGCTACCAGCATCACTTCTGGAGGAACAACAAGCCGCACGCAATCTTGGCAAAGCATACTGGACAGTAGAATACAGAGCATCTTTCAATGAAACAGAGCTAAAACAGAGCAAAACTGCAGATACCTTACCGCTTGTCTTCTCAAAAAGTGAGTCAATTGATTTTTGTAAGGTAGAAAGGATTCTTGAATTACTACATTGCTGCCTTTCGTGATGCACGATACTTAAAGATGTGTTTGTGATTCTTCCTCGCTTCCTTCGGTAAGAATTGTGTCCAGTTCTTTCATGGCTTTGTTAAAAATACAACACGTCAAGTTGAACGCTAAACTGAATTTATACTTATTTGGTTGTCAACTTATCCTGCCTAAAAATATAGAATGCACAAGATCTTGCTTGCAGAAATACCTCGAAATGGTATAGGCTGCACGCGTATCGTGGACCGTATCTTTTTTCGTCATACTCAACAGTTGGCACAGACATATTTTTATCAAATCTTATTTCCTTGCTTTTTACGCTTCTTGAGGTTTTTCATTTTATTTCTAGTTCTTGAAAAAATTTTTGAAGATATTTTTCTTGTGAATTACTTTTCGAGAATCTCTGCAAATGTTTTTAGTTTTAGCATGCCACTTTTTTGCAATGTTCTTCTATATTTACGAGAAACATCAACGCAGCCATTTCGTAATCTTTTTCTATTTGTAGGCTCACTTTTTGTGGAGTAATTTATTATGTCCGAAACTGGACACAACAACCCAAATTTTTAAAAATGACCCATGTTTATGGTTCTCTTTCACACCAAAAACAGGCACAAACATAAATTAATACCAAAACAGACCCATATCTAAGGAAATAGGAAGAAAAAACATCCTTTCTTTTTCCCAGGCGTAACCTTTTCATATCTTCTACTGGTCTATTCGTATCTTTAAATGCTTACGTTCTTGTTGGAAATATCCACGTTTTATTAAAATTTTACCTATCTTCAAGAAATACCTTTGAGCAACACATAGATACTAAATGGACCCCTGAAACCGTTTCGAGGCCGCAGAAATAAGAAGCTTACTTTCCTGATTGAGCCCTTTTTTAAATATTTTCTATTGGTTTCCTATTGTTCCTCTGAGAAATTAAGCGTAGAAGTTTCTTAGAAATGGTTTCTTAAATGCGGAGCATTACTGTATTTAGTATTGGATTTTAGTTTATAAACGATATTTTCTATAGGTCTACTCTTTTTTTCTAAATGTTTATATTCATTTTTTTCATGTCCACATCGTTTTGCATAGTCTTGTTTCACCAAACAGTACATTTCAGCTATTTAGTGTTGTATTTTAATGGAAATTAATATATAGGATTTTAGACAATATTTTCGACAAGTCTATTTGTTTTGTCTAAAAGTTTACATATATGTTTTTCTTGTCAACGTATTCTACATTTAAGCAACATACATATACTAAGTTGTCCCGGAATCAATTTTTAAATGTGTTATTTAGTGTTGTGTTTTAATAGCAATAGGTGTATAAGTTTATAGACAATTTTTTCGACAAGTCTACTCGTTTTTTCCAAATGTTTATATCCATTTTGTTCATGTTAACACATTCTCGTATCACCAAACAGTACATTTAAGCAACATATATATACTAAATGATCCCTGAATCAGTTTTTAAATGTGTTATTTAGTGTTGGATTTTAACAGCAGTAGGTGTATAGGTTTATAGACAATATTTTCGACAAGCCTATTCATTTTTTCTAAATGTTTATACCCATGTTTTTTTCTAAATGTTTATACCCTTGGATCTGTTTTTAAATGTGTTATTTAGTGTTGTATTTTAGTAGCAATGGGTCTGCAGGTTTTTTGACAATATATTCTAAATATCTATTCAACTTTTCTAAATGTTGATATCAAAGTTTTTCATGTTCGCGTAGTGTTGTATATTCTCGTATCACCAAACAAGATATTTAGGACACAAAGATTTAAATGATCACTTGAATCTAGAGTATTGGATTTTAGTATTTTAGGATTATTGAGTTTAGGATTTTAGTAGCAATAGGTATCAACAAGATCAATAAGCTAGATTTAGGACGGGAAGGATAAATTTCTAACAACATAGGATTAAACTAAATATTAAAAGAGATTTTTGCAATTTTATGATAGAAGGATTCTGAACCTTTAAATTCAGTCATCAGCAAAAGCATTATTTTCCAATTATTTTAATTCGGTTAAGTTACAGTCATGTGAACTGTTTTAAAGGAGGTTGTAAATTGCTCTGTTATTGTGGAAATTTGAAATTTCTGTTCCTGGGAGCCTGTTCAAAGAGAATCTCTTGCAAAATAAACTCAGATTCATTGGTTACATAATTGAATTTCTATATTCAACTTTCACCTGTTTATTATAGGTTACCTATATGCTTTTATAAATAATTTAGAAAGCCTTTCAGTACTAAAAATGTCTTATTTTTTCACATATTTAGCCCTGAAAGCTTCTTAAAAGTTTCCTAAGTTAAAGGTCAACAATATAGCAGAAATATTTGTTCATTTTTTACACTCAGGAAAACTATAGTTAGCATTTCAAAATTAAGTCAGTTTCTATTCACTTCTTATGAATACATAATTACGAAGAGATTGAAAATTTATAAAATTTCTTTATATTCAGGCTGAGTACTGAAAGTTTCTTGATTTTTCAACAGCTTGGAGCTGATAACTACTGGTTTCGTATAAACTGGTTTCTCACAAAGAAAATGTGTGTATTGCAAGTAAACTGTTCTGCGTGCTGGCTACTGAATTCATACAGTGGTTACTTGTATATATCTTGTCACAATTTTTCCACCTTGTTTTGATCACATTATAACTCAAAATATTATTAAAACGTTATTCCCACATGTAACGTTCATATTCATGTTATTCATAAACGCTTATATTCATAGTAGTATCATCCGCATTGAAAGAATTCTTGTGCCTCTCTGTTCACTGACGAATATATGGGGCTGTTTTATTTTCTTCATTTGAATGTAGTTTTTCAGTTTTTCGCACAAGTATCCTGTTGTCAGTCTTCCGTTATATTTGTTTTATCTAAGCAACAAATACTATTCCCAAGGTTTTAGTATTTTATAGTCCCAATTTATTCCCAATAGTTTCAATTTTTTTCCAGTCCATGTTTTGACATTAAAACAACATACATATTTTAATCACGACTTTGGAATTTAAGATTTGAAAGAGTCACTGATCAAACTCTCAAGTCGATATATGAACAAGCAGGTTGTTTTAATGTACAAATGTGGGCTGTATATGAATAGCATTCCTTTCAATTGACTTAAAAGCTCACGAACGAGGGCGATTTTAATTTCCTTTTTTGAACTGGTAAACTTAGTTGCAGATGACTGGATTATAACCCAAATTTTAAGTTTGCCCTTCGGACGTCGTTTAAAATACGATTTGAGACTTGTAGCCTCGCGGATTTCAAGCTACAGTCCTGCAAACAGGGATGACTTTTTGTGTCACTCGGTAGCCCCGATGTTTATGCCCGGAAAGTTTTTTCGTAGCTCATTTTGAAGAAACGTATGCATATCAAACATTGTACTGTGTTTAATTTGACATTTATTTCCTGTAATACAGAGATGTTACACAAAAAGGAATAATTGGGATTTTTCATTCTCGAAACGTGCCAGCAAGATACAAATAATAATTATAATATGAGTACGCACTTTTTTGCAAAGAAACATAGAAACGCTTCAGTACTGGAGCCTTTTTAGGTATGTATACATGTATCATAATGCCACTAAATTAAAAGTTTACAATATATTTTTCAAAAACAAAAAAGGGATAAAAAATTACAGACATGAATAATTGAATTACAACAGTTAAAATTACATCATAAATTTATTATAAAACCACGTACCCCTAAACTGGAGTGGCAGGGATAGCAATGAAATACCGAAATACCTTGATTCCATAATGGTCCCCTTAGAGGTTTTGTAGTAAAAAAAGATTCTTTTTTTAGAAGAGGAAATTATTCATTTATATTCCAGAAAAAGGTTAAACTATTATAATTGATAAATGAAAGCATCATTTTCTTTTTCTGTATATTTAACATAAAATTTAACGTTTTCAAAATTGAGTACTAAAAGTTTCTTGAGAGTTTTTTAAGTTTATTAGAAATTCTAAAAAAATTGAGTAGTAGAAGGATGCATGTGTTTTGTCACAATGATATGCCATAAAATTAGCTTTTCTCGTCAAATTAAGGGAAATTTCCCTTCACTTCTTATGAATAACAAGATAATTTCTCTATTACGAAAGTAATTAAAAGCTTCTTGATTATTGTTACTGAGTATTATTAGTTCCTTAACTTTTCAAGAATCTCATATCCAATTTTTTACAAACTAGTTTCTAAAAGCAAGCCATTTATCACTTTTTCCTTAATCTTTCATTGTTCTCTGGTTGCCTTTTGGTGGTGTTCGATCCTTTTAGCCCCACCACTTTCAGACTTCACCGCGGTCCCTGTGCTGTGTTAAGGTCTGAAATATTTATGCAACTGTAGAAGGTCTCTGAGATTCGTGCAGCAAATAAATAAATACTTTTCTTCTGCTAGCAATAATTGCTAACAACTTTATTTGATTCGGCGTGTTATACGACAAGTTAAAGCGTTGTAGTTTTATAATCTTCCATTTTATTCATATTCATAGCACATTAAAAGATACAGATTAAACCTTTTCTTCTGCTAGCAATGATTTATATAACTTTATTTGATCCCGTGGGTTATGCGACAAGTTAAAGCGATGTAGTTTTATAATCAACCATTTTATTCATACTCACAGCACATTAAAACATATATAATTATTTCTCAATCTTTTTGTTGCTCCTTGACAGCCACATCAGTGAGCTTTACTCTAGTTTAATTGGTTTTAGGAGAATTTGTAAGAGTCAAATTTTGAAATCATTCGCACGTATTTTTTTTTATTACATCATTCTGTAAAAGCCATTGTGAATAACAAAGACAACAACCGTTTATAATATTAATTTGATCTTTTATCAATTTTATGCAAATGCAGGAAAAGGCTCGATAGAAAAGCTAAATGTTTGTGGTTTTTTTAACACATACCTTTTTTGACTCGCCTTGTATTTATAAATAAAAAGGGCGGCATGCAATCTGTGTCAAAACCATTTGGTATTATAATTTGGTTGAAATTATATACAGTAAAGTTTCACCTTGAAAAAACTCGTTTTTCCTCTTCAGACTATTGTTTTCTCTTAATCAACCTATTGTTTTCTCTTAACCAACCTATTGTTTTCTCTTGATCAAATTATTGTTTTCTTTTAATCAACCTATTGTTTTCTCTTAACCAACCTATTGTTTTCTTTTAATCAACCTATTGTTTTCTCTTGATCAACCTACTGTTTTCTCTTAATCAACCTATTGTTTTCTTTTGATCAATCTATTGTTTTCTCTTAATCAACCTAATGTTTTCTCTTAATCAACCTATTGTTTTTTATTGTTCTTGATAGAATTCAAGAATACAAGGTCTGAGTTTCTCATAAAGTGGTTTAAAGGCGGTACTTTGCTGGTTGTAATGGAGATACCAACGTGGAAAATAGATCGAATTTGGGGGTTGCTTTTCATATTTGAAAATCGGTCTTACTTTTGTTTCAATTGTATTTATTTTGGAAATGGCTTTATTACCTATGTCCCAAAACCTGGTTGTTTTCATCAGAAATTATCTGAAACGTCCCAAAAAGGTGTAGAAATCATCTGAAACTGTCCTATAAATTGTCTGAAACTTTCCCAAATGGTATATTGAAGATGTCTTAAAATGTATTTTTTCTCGAAATGTGTTTTAATCAAATTTTGTGGAGAGATATTTCCAATTCGTCGTGTCTGATAAACTTGCATTGTGTTTTCGTGGTACACATTCTGCTTTATAAGAACGCTGAAAAATGTGGTTAACACTCCTTGTTCCTAATTCTTAATAAAAATGAAGGGACTCGACATTTTGAAATGTACCGTAAATTTGGACCATAATGCGATCGTTGAGTGATATAAATTAAAAAACTTATGAAAAAAAAATTGTGCAAGAAATCATAACGCTAGAAGTTTCAACCTGAAATTGTTTTTAATTTGTTATTAATTTTCCCAAAATTTTAGCCTCAATGATCTTTATGATAATTATGATAATTATTCTTATAAAAAACATCTAGATGCAATGCCGTAGGAAGCTGCTCCAGATTGATGGGGCTCATTGTTTTCAGAACAATAGAAGACAAAGGGTTAATTAATTAATTGTTAAAAATCACCATTACCCACTACATTACCACTACAAAATAAAACTTGAAAATAAGACAGCAGGGACGTAGGAGGCAATTCTTGCTTGAGGGAGCACGACTCTCGAGAGGGTACTTCCCGGCACCAATGGACATTCCCAAAATCTTTGGGCACCCCAGCTCTAAGGTGACTCCCTCCCTGGTCCTACGATTCTGTTAAACATGATTTGCTTGTTAATTGGAAATAGATACGGGCGTGGAAGATTGGCGATTCACGTACAGTGTGGATTGACTAAATACAACGGGATAATTGCCGATTCACGTACAGTGTGGATTGGTTATGGTTGGCGTGAATAAATTGATACTGTATCCAGGTGACTGGACATGCACTCTGAAATTACAAGAACAATCTGTGTTCATGCGTTGTTTGGCCAATTGCAAAAGACGTTGAAGAGGAGTATCCGCTGCGATTGTTCTTCGTGTTTGCTGCGATTGTTCTTCGTGTTTGCTGCGATTCTTCTGCGTGTTTGCGCATCTTGTAACCGTGTTGACTTCATGCGATGAACAATGACAAATATTGAATACCATGTACGAAAGATCTTCTTGTGTAACCGGTTTCGAAAGTCAAATATTTCCGTAGGATGAAGACATTTTGTTAAATTTTAATGTATTTATGATTATGAATTGTCAGTTTAAATGTTCCTTCTTACAAAAGAGAATACCCGTCTCTGTGGCTTGTATTGATTTAGATATGACTTATACTGCAATCGAATATGCACTCTTCTGGTGACCATAGAACTGGTTGTGCCACAATGGAATATCGAAAAATCGTTGAATCATTCATGTTATGAAAACTTTTAATCTGTCTTACTCCACTACTGCATTTTAGATAGAGTAACTGCTCTAGTAACTGCTCTAGTAACTGATAGAGTAACTGACGTGGTATTATTATTATTATTAATGGAGTAGTAAGCATTATTATGGGTGACATATTTGTGACAATGACCTTTTTCTATTCATCATACTGCTAATGAGAAAGGTTTTTGCATGAGGTCACTTAGCATGGGGGTTTAAAGGGTTTTTTTATCCGGAGTGTATTGTGAGAGCTTTTGGTGTGGAGTGTATGCACATTGTGGAGGCACACCATAATATTTGGTGATGGGATATGTAGTATAAGGGTGGGTTTCAAGGCCAACATTCTTCCAAACATTGGTCAAAATAGATGCAATTTTCCCTTAAAGATGTTCATTTTTTATCAAATTCCGTTGGGACATCTAGACTGTCAATTCTTGAGTTTTTGGGAATCGTTGAAACAAGGCTTTAAGTGTTCTATCAGCGAAGTTTACAATTTTTTAAAGTTTGAATTACGATTACAAGCGGAAAATCCAAGTCCAGAAGTCTTTCTGCACTTTTATGCGTTGTATCACATCTTTGTATAGCTACGATGATTGTAGTAACTCTAAGGGACTTCATAAAACAGGGTTTTTTGGAGAGCTTAATTAATGCGTGCAGACTTTGTTGTTACTGGGGAGGAGGGAGAAGAAAGAGGAGAGAGAAGCATAATTTCCTCTCCCTCCCAGTAACCACAAAGTCTGCACGCACGCTCAATTAATTTATCACGAGGTTAGAATAAACCCAAGTAAGGTATATTTTTATTGTTTGGCTGCACATCCTTGTAAATTAGTGATCATGCATTCAATGTTAGAATTTATAGGGGTCATGTATAGGGGGCGTTTGCATCTAAAATTTGAGACAAATGATCATCTTCCCGGTACTCCCAGGTGTATAATAATGTTAATCCATTTCTACTTGAATTTCTGACTCAAGATCTGCACTTCTTTTAGCCTGTAAAACTCCAGTTTTAAGTTTGTTTCGTTTAGTATATTTCTTTTGTATGTAGTTTTGTCTACTCTGTTTTCTATTATTTTTCGATCATGACACATTATCTGATACATCGTCGAGCTATACTGTAGTTTACTCTACTCTAAATATAAAATAACATAATGGTTACAAAATAAAAATAGTAAGTATGTTGCCATTTAAATAAGCAAAATTAAAAGGTTACAAAATCAAAATCAGCAATTAAATACGAGTCATTAAATATTCATAAATGTCAAAAAAATAATTAGAGAGTAAAAATGTGTAGTTTAGGCCTTCTTTTGTAAGTAAAAAGATTAGTTGTTGACATTGAGCTGGGATTTTTGTAAAGTTTGGGCACATTCTGTCAATTTCGTTGGGAAACAAGTTTCTTTCAGATTCAAACGAGTTGCAGATTTTGGGTCATATCATTACGAGTTGCGAGTTTCTTAATTTTAGGCCATATTTGACGAAATTTCATCAGTAAAAGTTTCTTAAAAGTTTCTCAATTATAAAGCAAAAAATTCCGTTGCCAAACTGGGCATATATTGTATAGGATAAAAAATTATATACACAATCTTTCCTGAATTGATCATCTGACATCATGTTCACTCCATTAATACCATTAAGCATTATGTAGTCTTCGCTAAAAGAATTTCAAAGTTTCTTAACGGTTTTTCATTCTCTTCTTAAAAGTTTCTAAACTTTCTTGGGTTTCACTGGTGAGTTTCTTACAAAGAGTTTCTTATAAAAAAAAAACGTGTATAAATTGGATCGGAAATTTTTATAATGATAATGATGTTTAGAAGCAAATTATTAATAACTATCAACTCATAAACAGTTTATATGTTCTTCACGCGATCCAATGATCAGAAAATCATCTGTTAATGTTTCTTATCATTTTTTGGTTTCATAGTTTCTAACACATCAGAGCAACGCCATTCATGGATATGTATAAAACGAAACACAAGTAGCCACAAAGGATCCATTACTTGAGGCTTCCTGTTAGCCGCTTTATCTGCCCGTGATAAAACTTATCCGAAATGCGAAATCCTTTTCTTTTAAGTAACGTCTTTTAGTTTTATTTGCCACCTCGAAGTCTAATAAACTTCATCCTTGCTTCAGTGTGGTCTAGATTTGTTCCAAGTCTATTTTGTGCCAAATCACAAATCATACCAGGAGATACATGACCCTCTAATCTATAATGTACGGAGATGTGCTGCCAAAATCTCGAAAACATTCCTTACTTTCTAATGCAACTATTGTGAGATAAAACCAAGCTTTATGGTTAAGTAAGCCCCAAAAATATATTGTTTTAAGTACATACGCACTGAGGGGAGGGGGTATACCAAAAATGTACATCTATTTTTATTGTCAGCTTTTTCTATTGTTCTTTTTCACACAAGGTGTGTAGAGCTCCCTAGAATTTGTAAGACGCTTTCAATCCCTGTTAAAATCATAGAATGTTCCCCTATTTCCATAAATGAAAATTGCAAGTTCCCTTGTTTTCCAGAACCCCTGGGGGGCTATTTTGCCCACCGGAGAATTCGCTGCGGCAAGAAACGCCGGGACACTTAGACGGATGGGTCTGTATGAATAGCATGTTAGAGCGCAAAAGTTGTATTGTATGTCTGATATAAGTCCACTTGGTAATTTAAAATTGCACAAAATTTGAACGAATACGGGAGCTCAATTTTCACATTCATCAGTATATAGGTTATATATCATTCGGCTATATAAATCTTGCTTATCAGGTGACTAGTCCTGAAAATGATACGTTTTGATCGATCGGTGCCTCCCGGTCACTTAACAACATGTTAGTATTCATCACCTTGGCCGTGGTCTCACTTTTTCTACCAAGTACAATTACATATCTTTTGATGCCAGTTCGTATCACATTTGTGATAGAATAGTTGTGGCAACCGTGGCGTGTTTAAATGTCTCACATCACTCAAGAGCCCATAAATAATGGGTTTCGCCAACTCTATTATATAAAAGCCAATAACATTAACGATGTAATTCGTTTACACCCACTGCACCCAATACCCAATTCAAAAAGACCAAGTGACTGCAAGGATTGTAACGAGGTTGTCATATATTCAAGTATACTGTAAAAGGTATGTTATTACAAATAAGGGTACTATATTTGAGAATTCTGTTATATACTGTTCAAGTGGCTGCAAGTCTTGTAATGAGGTTGTCATATATTCAAGTATACTGTAAAAGGTATGTTATTACAAATAAAGGTAACATATTTGGCAATTCTGTTATATAAAACCCGAGTGGATGCCAGGATTTGTAATGAGACTTTTGCGTTTGTCCTTCTGAGTTAATCAGGCACCAAACTATACTGTAAACAGTGTTCTTTCAAATAAGAGTACAATATTTGCCAATTCCGTTATACAAATTCCCTAACCATAACTTATCCCTAATTCGACAACACCAATAGTGGCTGCAAAGCTACTCGCAATGAGACGGCATTTTCCAGTATGAAGGGTATCTTGTAGAAAATAAGGTATTAATATTCTATCATGAAGAGCCCATCAGAATATGATGCAACTCGCTCAATTGTTGGATTAAAAAATACAAAATGCCTGCAGGCTAATGATGAGACTTTTAAAGCTGGTCAATTGAGCATGTTCATATACCCACAGTAAAATACGTATGCACTAATTTGAATGGCGTTTGACCCCCACTCCTTCCTTGTACACAAAAAAACACAATTGACTTTGATTTTTAATGATTTTGATTTTTAATATCTTCCACTACATTACATTTGATACAACTCAACGACTCCATTTAATAAAAGTAAACGAAAGATTACAACAAAGTGATACAACAAGAAAATACAATGGTAAATTAATTAAGTACAAATATTTGGTTATACATGCATGCAGTAGAATTTTTAGAGAAGGAGCTCTCTAAGTAGATAAATTAACGAGAAGAGAGCCCCCTTGTTTGTCTTAACAACCCATAAATTTCCAAATATAATTTCCAAGTTTTTGTGTTGACTAATCAAAGATTTTAGTTTTGTTCAATGGCATCTGATTTAAATTCTAATTTGAATCGAGAATTCTAATTTAATTTGAGTTTTGCAAAAAACTTTTAAGATTATTTTTAAATGAAAATTTTAAGGAGTAATTTCTAATTTCTACTGGCAAACCATTCCATAATTTTGCCTCCATATATCGAATAGACTTCAAACCATATTGTAGCGCATTTTTCTTAGTCAAAACAAATCACCTCTGACAATAAAAATGGGTGTATGCTTGCGGTTTATCCCCCATTCCTCTGAGTGCGTAACGATGCCCCCTTGTGAAAACCACTGCAATTTTTGAGGTACGCGTTCTTTTAATGCACGCTTTTTCTTAGAAACTTTGGCTTGGCGTCAGTAGGTTTTCCAATAGTTTCTTAGGTTTTCCAAAAGAGCTCCAAATTTCAATACTGACAGTTTCTGAAGACCGCTTTAATTTCAAACAAATCAGGCACATTCACCGCTTACATATATGTTCAGATGCAACATCTTATTTTCAGAACAGAAGTAACAAGAGTGGCATTTTATCACCAAAACTCAAGGGGGGCGGGCATTTTGCCTGATTTGCTACATTTTTCTAGATTTGCCCCAAGTCTTTTTTCTTCTTAATTCAGTGAAGAAAGTATATAGTAAAAAATATTTTCTACTGAGTTAAGAAACAGACTTGGGGCAAACCTATATTTTTCCTACTATGGACAATATTTTGCCGACTAATCAAGAAAATCGCCGGTTTTTGGTGGATTTTTATAAATTAAACCGCACTCTTTAAAGTTTCCAGGGGAGCATAACGTTTCTTAGTTTTTCGACCATCGCAATGCTGGTGTCTTTTTTTAACTTGATTTCTAAGAAAAAGAGTGTAAAGGAACGTTTATTTGCATGTTACTAAGCCTGAGGCTCTTTACATTTTGGTTATAAATTTAAACTCAAAGTTCTTCATTTTGTTCCTTGTCACGGAACTGACGGTGATGTTAATATTTCTTTAAGCCGAAGCCCAATTTCTCATACCCTGGGATCCAAAGCCTCTAAAAAAATGAGCTTTATTATAAACTTTGAACAATATGCTAGTTTTTTACGTATTGAAATGTGTCTATGAGTTACACATTTTTTAAATTTTATATAAGAAAAACCTATTTAAAAAACACCAGGCTGAGATTTTGGTCGAAATGCTTTGGTATCTCAGGAATCACTTTCGTTAAGTGTTAAGTATACAGGCGTCGAGCACTTGACCTGAAAAACACACTTTAAAGATGTTTTTTGAGAAGGGTGGGAGCGTGGCAAGTTTGTAAAAATCAGTCCACAAAAACTAGAACTAAGGCTAAAACCGAAGAAAGCTGTTTTTATAAAAAACCTTGTACTAATTAATTAACATTGTTATTATTTCTAGCAACTTTTGAATTTTTGAATTTTTTAAGTTTAAGCTCATTAAGCCTAAGTTTTCTTGGGTATTTTGTGTTCTTTATTTTTAATTTGTTTAGGTCTGGGCAGGCTGGGCAGGCTGGGCAGTGATATTTGTTTGATATTTGTGATATTTGTTTGATATATTGTGATATTTGTTTGATATGTGTGATATTTGCTTTCCAATTCATGTTTTCGTATGAAGTAATATAAGTTAATTACAATGCATGATTTTTTCATAAACAACTTTATAAACAACCACTGTACTGCAGTTCGTCTAAAAATCAAGCAACCCCACTTCTGAGATAAGATAGAAGTAAGTAACTTACAAGAGACAAGTAATGTCTCGTTCAATTCCTACCCTGCCCAG
>JAYJMH010021771.1:0-19342 GCA_036873815.1 Phacellophora camtschatica
ATTACGAGGCGAAAAAGCCAAGTCCAGAAATATTCATGTTCTTTTTTAGTTGGAGTACAGCCTTGCATAAATACGAGGATTGTAATAAGTCTAGATACCCTGTACATTCTCGAAACGGCGAGCAATTTATCTGCATAACAAGGAAATATTTCGTAGCAATAGTGAAATTGACACGCCAATTTCAAATGGAATTCTCTCAAGCAGAACATCAAAACAAACAATGCCATGTTTTGATTTTCTGCTTGAGAGAATTTGCTTTGTCTTTAATGGCTAATATCGATTTCACTATTGTTACTAAACATCCCGGATCTGAACCTCCCTGTTTCTTTGCATTTATCAAACAGTGACAATAATCGCAGCACATCTTGAATAGTTTTCACCAAACTTAAAATGCTTTCTTTCTCTCGTTGTGTTTCCTTTAATTTAGCAATACTACCATTTTATTTCAGAACAGTCAAAGTTTAAGAACGAAGCAAAGAGAAGTAAAGTTATTGATCAAGGTATGATTTATGGATAAAGAACATTTCATTTATATTGAGTTTTATTAAGAAACTCATGGATCTGTTGTGAAATCATGGTTTATCCTACCTTTTCTAAGCACTATCTTGTATGCCATTTATTGTGATATATGAAATACAAATAGATTGATCTTACACGAAAAGCTATTCAATGTTGTAGTATACCTTCACAGTTTCTAACGGGCCATCAAGAAATTGCAAATCACTATCATTGGTTTTTGCTCATAAGATCGTGAAGCAGTCTCACAAAATTTGAAAAAATACACAGTACTGTAAAAACTAAGCAACGGAAATATTTGGCCTCTTTTTGTTTTGAGCTCTTGCAATTGAATTGAGGGTTTTGGAGCTTTAAAAAGAGACCTTTTTCATTGAACATTGTAATTTGTTTCTATCCACGTCACCCAAATATAAAATGAAGCCAAATTTGTTACCTTAGTTTTGATTGACTCCATTTTCTCATAGTGTCTTTAGATTTACATCAACAAGAGACAATAGCAACTGATAAAAGACTGACGAAACTTAAAACATTTTTTATTTTTATCACTGAACAGTAGCAATAATGTTCTAACAGCAGTCCTAATCAATTCATCAATAAATTGATTTTATTTGTAGGATATATACACTTAATGCAAAATATGTCTGTTAAAAAGTTGTCTACACGATCCTAAGGAAGCAAAGCTCATCTTGCTTGGGCAGTTAGATGCATAAAATTTTTATCTACATTTAAGAACTCAGAATTTGATAATGAAGAAAAAGTCGAAAATTAAAGGAAAAGTCGAGCATCCAAGACGTTTTTTCTACATTTAATGGTTGCATTGTAATTATCAAATATTCATTTATTGTATAGAGATTATCTAAAGTTGTTGCAACCTTTAGTTGAAGACTGCTGGTAAATTTAGTCATTAATTTTTAAATAACTTTAATTGCAAAACATGCAAACAAAGAAATTCAGCATTTAGTTTGTATGCAAAAATAAAATCAATTTATTGCAGGGCCAATGGAGAAAGGGACATGGAAAAAAGACAATATTCTACTGTCACCAAGAGAGGCTCATCACTTTTTAGGCAAAACACTGTCAAATGAATACTCTGATAATAACATTGCGATTCTTGCATCAAAAAGGGGGAAAACCGATGACCAAACTGAAGAAAATATCATCGCAATGGCCGCATTGAAAGAAGCAACGAAGGACCATAAATTGACAAATAATGAAGAAGCAGTACATTCATTAGCTGCTCTTAAACCTGTTCATAGTTTTACATTTAGAGAGCCAATGCGTTACAAACCTTTGAGTTCAAGATTAAAGGAACATGAACTACCGAACTCTCGTTCGGACCCTGTTGATAAGGACAAGGATAACGATGGAAGAGAGGAAGGTGAGAAGAATAAAGAGGCTGTTTCGAGTGGAAAGAGTGATTCTTCTTTAATTAAGAATGCAAATGAGGAAGTTTTGAAGAACGAAAAGAGTGTTTCGAATGGAAAGAATGAAAACTCTTCAGTTAAGAAAGTAGAGGAGGGGACTGGAAAGGAGAAAGAGGCTGTTTTAAAAGAAAAGAATGAAGATACGTCTTCGACTAAGAAAGTAGGGGAGGGGACTGGAAAGGAAAAAGAGGCTGCTCAGGAAAAAGAGGCTCCTTTTAAAGAAAAAGGTAATGACACATCATTAGGTCTTAGAATAGGGAAATTGGGTGCAAAGGGTGAAGAAATGGGTAATATAGATAAGCTGAAAAATATGGAGAAGGAATCAGAAAAGGAAAAATTGAAACAAAGAGACATTGAAATTGAAAAAGCAATTGAAACTGAAGAGAAGAAAATGTTGTATGAAAAACAAAAAGAAAGGATGCTTGAGGAAGAAAAGAAGAGGAATGAAGAAATGGTAAAAAAGCTAGAAATGACAAAAGAGCGTTTCAAGGCAAGTGCACCTCCAAGTGTAGCTCCAAGTGCAGCCCCAAGTGCAGCTCCAAGTGCAGTTCCAAATACGGAGAATAAAAATGTTAACCTAAATATATATCAGCCACAAAAGCCAAAACCACCAGGTCTGAACGGAAATGAAAATCTTCTAAATGACCATGCAGGCAATGTGCCCGTGTTGAGTATACCAAACGTTGAACGTCCTAATGCTATTGGTTCTTCCATATTTAATTTGTATGGCGATAAAATGAACACTAATATGAATCCATCAGGCAACATGGTTAACATGCATTTAATGCCAAGTGCTCAAAAAGTCAACGAGAATGTGAAAGCAGCTTCTAAGCCAAGAATTAAAATCAACTTGCACATAAAAGATGGTGAAGATGCTACTAATGGACAATATTTGTTTCAAAGATTTCACACAAAAGTGAACGTGGGCAAAGCTAAAAGCAAACCTGCCACTTTTAATTATAACAGACAGTCTTTGAATAATTATTATCCCACGAATAATGGATTTCCTGTGATGAATAATTACGACCCCGTTACAATAGCAGCTCATATGTTAAACAATTACAATGCCATGAACAGAGAAGCCAATTTGCAAAACAGTTATTATCCAATGAAAAATGAAGCAAACAATATGCTAAACAATAACAATCCCGTGAGAAATGAAGCCAAGAATGTCCTGAGCTATTACAATCCTATGAAAATTGAAGCCAAAAATGGGTTAAACAATGATAATCCAATGAAAAGTGAAGCCAACAGTGTGCTGAGCAATTACAATAGCATTAAAAGTGAAGCTAATACGCCGAGCAGTTACTATTCTGGAAACAGTGGACCTAACATGGTTAATTTGCCTATATCTATAAATGAAAATTATTTTAAAAATGCTATTCAAAAATTTGCACTTGAAAACAACATAAAAAAGCAGAGTGACATTACTGATGAAAGTAAAAACCCTTTGCAAAATAATTTTAATGAACAGTCTATCTCATCTAATGCTGGCACTTCTGAACCTAGTAAATCTACTTACCAACCAAGTAAAGACATTTCTCAACCGAGAACAGAGACTTTTCAGCCCGTTAATTCATTTGATAATAATGCTTCTACTGTTGTGAACAATGACCAATATACAATGCCAAGTAACAACGATACGACGCTTCTAAACACATTTTTGCCAGTCAGTAACGATAGCAACTTTGCCGACAATAACATGGGCTGGCAGGACATGAATGATTTTTCGAATGACATGTTTGGGAGCAACGATAATGGCAATGGTCAAACCAATGCTCAAAATAATGAGCAAGTGCAAAGTGTTCAACCAGGTTACGATCAAAACAATTACTATTCGACGAATAACAATTATGAAACGCCGCAGAGTTACAATCAGCCCCAAGCCTCGAGTGTCTCCAGCAGATCGGCAGTTTTTGGTAACTATCGTGGACCCTATGCTTATAACTACTACCAAAGGTTTCCAGGCTACGGATACCAACCTGCAGTTTATTCCCGCAATCTGTTGGGGAATTATAGACGTATACCTAATCCTTGGGTAACGCCTAGTGCAGTTTCTGACAAAAGCACCCAGTCGTCAAAGAGGGAAACGTTTGGGACTTTTAACGACGAACGAAATAGCGCGAATAATCCTTGGTCGTTTAATAATTACATAGCAAAAATGCGAAATGCTAATTATGCTAGGCAGTTGTATGGCCAGTATGGCTATGGTATGGATTTAAATTTTGTTGACCAATATGCACATTCCAAGCCTCACATGCCCAACAGAAATTTCAGGTACCCTTACGAAAATAATCAACTGTTCTCCAAGAATCAATATGCTCAGCAGAGGCAGTTCATGCCTACTGTACAACCCCAACCAATTGAGACAACACAAGTGGTGAATCTAGCGCAAGGTCCACATCGTGATCCTCCACAAGAATTCAATTTTCCTGGATTCAAGTTAATATCCCAGACTTATACAGATTATAACGATAGCTGTAACTGCAATTATGATAGTAGTTGTCCATGCCCGAATCCTCAACAACCACAGTCACCGCCAGCAAGAGTCCCACCAAAAATTATTTACCTTCCAGCTCCAAAACCCCCACCTCCACCTCCTAAAATCATACAAGTAATTCAAAAACCGCAGCCGAAACCTGTTGCACCACCGCCACAACCTAAACCACAAGCAGTTCTTGCACCGCCACCACAACCTGCACCTCCATGCCAACCACCATGTCAACCACCTTGTCAACCTCCTTGTCTGCCTCCAACACCACCACCGCCGCCGCCGCCTCCTCCTCCTCCACCACCGCAGCCACAACCTCCACCTCCGTGCCAACCACCATGTCAACCGCCTTGTCAACCACCTTGCCAACCTACTCCACCACCACCACCACCGCCTCCACCACCACCTCCTCCACCACCTCCTCCACCTCCACCTCCTCCTCCACCTCCTCCTCCTCCTCCTCCTCCTCCACCTCCACCTCCTCCTCCACCTCCACCTCCACCTCCACCTCCACCTCCTCCTCCACCTCCTTGCAATGATGCTTGTTCACCACCACAGCCGGGATTACTTCAAGCTAAATGTCCGCCTGGCTCATGCAATAATGGTGTTCCCTTTGTTCAGGACAACGCCAATGGTAATATTCCCATTGTAAAGGGAATTTTTTTTAATCAACCCAAACCCGTCGTCCAAAACAAATTTAGCCAGCCTATTCCTGTCATTAACCTTGGCACTGGTGCTTTTCGTAACATCGCAAGATATACTCCACAAACGGGCTCCACTTTGCAATCAGTACAAGAGACGCAAGACAGAGACAACAATTTATTTGAGAAGTCTCCCAGCAAAGAGTTAGGTCAGTTAAATACTTTAGCTGACGGCATAAATAAATTTGGCAACGCAAAAGACCTTGAAGGTTTCAAAGACAAGTTATCAGATGTTGTTGCTGATGCGATCGTTAATTACAAAAGCAAGGGGAAGGCAGGTTTGCCGTTGTCAAAAAATCTGCTGCGTGATGCCAACAGTGTTTATGCTGAAAACTATGCGAAAGGGAGTAGCAACAGAAATGCTGAAGAAGAAGGAAGTTATGGTAGATATAACATCAAACCATTTCAACATCCACGGAGGCAAAATTATCGTTGGTTTGGCAAGGGGAGCAGAAACGAAAAAATTAAACTTGATGCACGCGTGCAGCCTATCAAGGCAAATAATCTGTTGCTTTTGAATAAGGGCGATAAAACAGCAGAACATGAGCACAATGAAGAAGTTCCTGTCGAAATGATACATGAAAATGTTAAATGGAAACCCACAAAAGGAAGCCGGCTTAATCGAATCAGCAAGAAAGGAAGAGACCACGACAACTCTGAAATATACAGTGAAGATAATGTTAAATATTTTAAGCCTAAGGGCAGAGATTCAAACGTCCTGTCAAGAAAGAACCATCGGAACAATGCAAGTCAGGAAGCCGATGAGTACCGGAGTGAACATTCTGACACTTTGCCTGAAGAACCTGATTTTCCCGCGGGTTTAATGCCTGGAAGATATTCTACTCAGAAATATCCTGATTTGCTAAACTGGCGAATTCCTCCATCGGCTTCCGCTTTTTCCGGTATCTTTGGAAGACCACAAGTCGATGGGCCCAGCTTGTTTCAACTGCACGGTACGAAGGAGAAAGCTTATTTTGCGAAGGAAGGGGAAGACGCTAATAATGCCGTTGATTTTCTCACCCCAAAATCAGGCTTTTCTAGGTTCTTTTTTGGAGACCCTGAACGTTCATTTCCCGGCGAGACTTTGATTGAAAGCAGTAATTTTGGTGCAGTAAAACCTACTTTAGATGAAGGACCAAGAATTGAAAGGACGCAGATTAACCCAGCTCGACATTCAGCTGCGGGTAATTTTACGAGGCCTAAGAAGGCGTTGAAAATAAATCAGAAAATCACTAAAGCTTTGAAAAAGATGCATCGTCATCATCGGCATCGTCATATCCGAAAGAAAAAATGTCGAAAAAATTGCGGGAAAATTAATGGCTTAAAAAGACGACACAAAAAGCATTGGAAAAGACATCATTGACATAACCCTCATATTCAAATCTAAATAGGTTAATAATAAAATGTCACTAAAGATGCCAAATGTATTCTATAAAATGACTAACCATTTTAGCGACTGATTTATTTATTAGCGAAACCCTGATTGTGTTGGTATAACTGATTTAAAAATTGATAAAAGCCGTAAAGAATAGAAACTGTTAAAATTTAAATTTTTATAAAAAGTATTATTAATTGAAACAAAGCTTGACTTGCAAACATTTTCTGCCATTTACAACAAAAAAGAAATTCATATTTTATTCATTTGCTGCTTTGTTTACATTTTAAAATTAGCCAATCAATTTGCAGTATTCATTGTCATGTGATAAGAATGCTATTTGATTGGCTATTGAGTACAAAATTTTCGTTTGCTACCTGCACCTTGTATTTTAGTTTGAAATAACAAGCCTTTTTGTGTTTAAATATGATAATCCATGAGCGTAGAGTTATGTTTTGGTCAGGAGGGCCTGAACCATAGTTAAACATGGCTTTGCAAAATTGTTTTTGTGTTATTTGACTTAAGTCTAGATTTTAACCATGCCACATCAGGTTACGGACTGTTGCTGAACTAACTACCTTAATTAAACATGGTTTTGCAAAATTGTTTTTGTGTTATTTGACTTAAGTCTAAATTTTAACCATGCCACATCAGGTTACGGACTGTTGCTGAACTAACTACCTTAATTAAACATGGTTTCGCAAAATTGTTTTTTGTTATTTGACTAAGTCTACATTTCAACCATGCCACATCAGGTTACGGGCTGTTGCTGAACTAACTGCCTTTGTTAAACATGGTTTGCAAAATAATGTTTGTGTTATTTGGCAGGTTATTAACTGTTGCTGAACTAACTGCCTTAGTTAAACATGGTTTGCAAAATATTGTTTGTGTTATTTGATTTCAAAAAGTCTAACTTTTAACCATGCTATATCAGGTTACAAGCTGTTGCTGAACTAACTGCCTTTGTTAAACATTGTTTTGCAAAATAATTTTTGTGTTTTTTGACTTCAAAAAGTTTAAATTTTAACCATGCTGCATCAGATTACACTCTTTTTCAAGAAACTACGGCTTGGAAGTCTGGTACCCAGGGTACGGCTTGGGATCAGTACTGAAAGTTCTAATGACGGTAATTTCATAAAAATTTCTTGAGGTGACTATGACGAATCAAAGACCTGGCACATCCTTGTGGTTTCTTAATATCTGAGCTCAGTGCTCAATGCTGAAAATTTGTAACCTTTTTTGCGATTTCAGTCCTGGCTTCTCGTGACTTGGTCCAAGTCAATTCGTTTCGTTAAGCAGTAAAACATAAAAGGATGTCACTGCGGAGGAAAATACCCTGTGGTAGAGAAGACCTTAGGAAATTTCGTTTCTAATTTTCCTGAGGTAGTTTCCTCCGCAGAGTATTTTCCTCCGCAGTGACATATTTGAGACTGATTAACGAAATGAAATAGACTTGGAGCACATCTAGCTTTCTTGTGACTTGGTTTCTCAGAAAGAGTGTAGTTAGTATTTCCTTCTGTATAAACATCTTTTAATGCATGACGTTTATTAAGTGATACAGTATTGACGTAATACAGCGTATGTAGATTTTGGCACAATGTATAATAAAGATGATCAACAGTTTTAATAATAATTTTTAATCATAATATAATCATTATCTTTTCTGTTAGTTTTTGATGTCTTACAGGTAACACTTATGTTTTCTGACAGAACGTTACAAGCCAAGTTCCATTAGATGCTAAAATTTGTGTCTCTTGAAATTGAAAGTGACAAATGTATCTTTGGTTTTATCCTACTGAAATTGAGTCACAGTCATTTTTGTTTCCAAATGCATTTTATCCGAATCTTGCATCAACCACGGGTTTCAGTAAATGTGAAATTTTTATTTATTCACATTTGAATTTCTCTCACTCCACCTGTCCTACATTTCGTGTTTGATTCTGGTTGCAAGAAAACAAGAGGGAAGACGAGAGAAGCACGGAATGTAGAGCAATCAAACTGGGAGTAAAATCAATAAATTATTTTTTCTAAAGCCCTGCATCAATATTCGATCGAATTTTTTGAGGTTCAAAGAGAATGCACGACACATTGTGATAGATTTTTCTAATTTTGGGGCGTCCTGACAGACAGCATAGACTGATCAAAATTTACACCACCGAAGATAATTTCGAAAAAGATTGACATGAATACTTTCCCAGCATTCTTTGTATTCTATAATAGAGTATTCTTGGTTTCGGTAGAATCATCATCGATCCTAAATTTACAGTCAGAAATTTTTAGGAATTCAAACCACAGTACGTTCTATTGTTTAATCTTGATAGAATAGCAAAGCTGGATTTATACGTCGCATAATGGTCGTGTCGAATGAAATTGTATTTCAGACGACTAAAATTGATATTACATGCGACTATTGTGCGACTTTTGATGTCGCATCAAATTTAACGTACATGCTCGTGTTTACGCGCCAAAAATAAAGAACAAATTTAAATTGCAAGACAAGATGGTAGCGGCAAGAAAATTTATGTTATGTCATGTCTCAATAAGCTCAGACTCCTTTTTCACTGAAGTGATTGGTGGAAAGGAGTAGAAAGGAGAAGAAGAAGCAACAAGCTTTGTTGTTATTTAAAAAAAAAAAATGGGAAATGACAATAAACACCGCCTTCATTACAATCTTGATGATGTGTAGGCCCAATGTTCTTCCTTTTTTTATTCCACCATTCTTCTTATTTTTTTAGTTTATTTTATTATTATTTATTCTTTCTGCTCTATTCACAAAATAAATATCCGATTCATTTTCATCACGACTTTTCTGGTTGCCCGCCATCTTTCTCTTTCGTTGAAGATAAGCTATTTAGTAAACCTACTGAGAACAATGGGATATTTTGAGAATACAAAGCAAACACGCATCGAACACAACTACCCATCTAAATTTCAGTCGACTGAAAATGAATTACATACGACGTATAAAACCAAGTCGCATAATGGTCGAATATTAGACAAGGTCAATCGCAGTTTCGACTGCTAGTCGACAGAAATGCAAAGTTGGATTTATACGTCGCATGATAGTCGCATATAATTCACCCTTATTCATTTTTTGAGCTGTAATTTATTTCGACACAACTATTATGTGACGTATAAATCCAGTCTAAGGATTGCCCATAAACAATTATGATAACGATGAGGTTGGAGGTATGGTCGTGTTTACCGTGATGCATTGCATTCGATTATTGAATTCTCACAGGTCAACTTTTGATTCCATTACAGAACGCAATATTGGTCTCCACCGCTGATTTTATCGAAATTTTCTATTAAATGCAAAAAATCTTAATGGAAATTTCCTTCTGCCGCCATTCTTAGCGCATGCATCTATTAAAATTTAAACTAATTTTGATAGTTTTTAAATTGCAACTTGTTTGAACGAGCAATCAGTAACTGTGTCAGTGAACTCATTGTTTTCAGTTTAGCACATGAAGGATATGGAGATTCAATACGCGTAGTCTAATGAAAGGTTAAATGTCATGCTCGTGACCCGGATTGAGTTCAGTGACTGGGCCATAACCCCCCCCCCCCCATAACCTCGCAATTGTTAGAATATCGAAAGATTTTTAATTTACAATGATATTATTTATCGTATGAAACAAAATGTATAAACAAATTTTATTTATTGATCAAACTTTGCTGTTATGGGTCTGAACACCGACGTCGTTGCGTTGCACTGAAACCATCAGGCTTCAATGGCCTTCAGTGGATTTATTATGAAGTTATTTTCCTCATAGTTGAGAGTGGGCATCTACCGTAATTTCAATGGTCGCAAGTTTGTGCACAAGAGTAGAAATATCTCCTGCGATATAATTCATATTTTCCTTGTTTCTCGGACAAACAATAGAATTTTTGAAGAAAAACATCTATATAGGTTTGGGTGCAATTTTCATAATTTGTCCAAAAAGTTTTTTTTGGGATAGTTTCAAATGATTTATAAAGAAATCAACCGGTTTTGGGGGCAAATGGGTCAAAGGAAGGTAAAGATGGCGAAGGTAGGAAGATATTATGAAAAATAACCATCTTTTGGGACAAAGAAAGTACCAAATTTCAATTGAGACATATTCACCCCTGATTGCCCACATACAAACATGTCAATCTCTAGTGTTTTTAGTTTAACATAATTGAATTAAAAAGTTTTACGTTTTCAGAGAGGAGGAGTTAGCAGGGGGCAGGGGACCATGACCCCCCCAAAACTGTTTAATCGTCTAATTTTCCATTACTCTGGGTACCCAAAATTTCCAAAAAGGAAGCCTTTGAACCCCCTTAAATGGAAACGGTTGAATCCCTCCTATGTAAGGATGCTATAGCAGTCATGTTCATATTATCTTCAATAACTAGTTTTTGATTAGTTTATAGGTCAGTTATACTCATTGGGTTTAACTGGTCATGTCCATTTCGCTTCAATGATTTTCACTGCCTTCATTGTTGTTATCTAACTCAGCTACAATGAGATTGAGAGAGACCTCGCAAGTTGCAAACAGCACATATGTAGTGGATTATTGGTGGATGAAAGCTTTATTTTGCCGACATGTATGGGCAATATTTTCTCGTATTTGTTGCTTTTTTCGGCGTCTCTAATGGATATGCAGAAAATGCTATGGATTTTAAGCTGTTAGAGGATACTTTTGCTAAAGCATACGGTATGTAATTATTGTTTATGGTAGCGTTTTTAAAAAAATTATAATTATTTCAGAAGGCATATATGAAAAGCTAAATAAAATGAATTGCGATTTCTAGCTGGAGGATACTTTTGCTAAAGCATACGGTATTGGTAATTAATGCTTATGGTTAGTTTTTGTTATTTCAAAGCATTGTCATTATTTCATAAGGCATATATGAAAAGCTAATAAAAATGAATTGCAATTTCTAGCTGGAGGATACGGTAAAGTTAATTAATGTCTATGATTAGTTTTTGTTATTTCAAAGCACCATATTTCGTACAATATAACGGATACACGGATATTTTGATTTATGGGCATCTTTTAGTTCGGTTGGAGTTTTTTATTTATAAAAGTCTTTGCAGAAGCATTACATTTAAATAGCTGCAAATAAAATTTGTTGCGGATAACAAAATCAATAAAATTTGCAAACATAAAAGATCTCATTTGTGCTCATTTTCACACAGAAAATCTTTCAGGGACCACAACCAAATGTCGTTCATAGTAAAGGAATCTTACTGGAGAAGTTCTGGAAATGATTTTATCTTTTGATTGAGCATAAGGATTTTACCTTATCATGTTTCTTGAACTAAACCTTTTTTATTTTTCTTTATCTAGCTGAAAAAGAAGCAAGAGATTTACGATCGATTGATTCAGCACCAAGAAAATCAATTATCAAAAGACAGCGAGTTCCACTGCTCAACAGCCATGCTCTACCACCGCAGAGGCGTGTATACAAGCCTGCCTATGCACCAAATAGAGTAATGGCTTACCCGCGGTCTTACCCGCAGTTCATGCCACGCAGAGAAATGTTCACTTTGCAGCCTAATGTCATGCTACCCCAACGGTCAAGGTACATGTTTAATCCTGGACAAAATATAGCATATTTTCCGCGAAGGAATCCCTATCTTACTATGCAGCCAACAGTAGTAGCACGTACAAAACCAAAGTCAGCAGTCCGGGCTAACCGTCGAGCTTATCCTTTTTCTCCTTACTCAAATTATTTAAATAATCAAAAACAATATTATGCACACATGCAAAAAGCAGCTGCTATTGCACAAAGAAGGACTGCGTTGTACCCTCAGCGACCAAGATTTTTCTACAAACAAAGAGCACCAGTGGCACTGCAGCGTCAAGGATTCGTGCGAAGCCGAACTCCTGGAATCGTGTTCAGGACTCCCAATCCAGTTTATGCTTTTCGAAGGAATCATCAAGGCTTTAAAGGTTATGGTCGACAATATTCAGTTACCGGAAATCACTTGAATATGAACACTGGGACCAGTTCCCATACAGTTTCTAACTCTGTTTTGAAAGCCCCAGGACATACAACCACAGACAGTCATGTATTGAACAAACAACAGACAGGAGGAAAAGTAAGAGGAGTCGCCTCTCTGCCGATAAATAAACTTGTGAATAAAACGTTTACTCCCAACATCAAGTATCCATTTCTTCGCCAAGGGTCGAGAACTAGAGGGAAAGTTTCTGCAAGTGCAAGAGTAAATGCAAAAGCATCTGCTTCAACAGCAGCAGCATCCAACTCTCAGTCAGGCAGTTCTTCGGTTAATAAAGGAGGCTCAAGAACCACTTCGTCTGGTGGCTGGGGCGGAGGAGCTGGTGCTGGTTGGGGTTCTGGACAAAACGCATGGGGCATTGGATATGGTGGTGGTGGTGGTGGCAGCAACTATAAAATACCAGCAGGTATGACCGGAATACCTGGCATGCCTAGCAGTTATCCAGGTATACCTAATGGATTCCCCGGAATGCCAGCTGGGGGATTTCCTTCAAATTCAAAGAATCCCGGCAGTTATAGTGGTGCACCGGCCACCGCGCCTAACAAGCCCGCTGCAGCATTGAAGGGCAAGAAAGTTTCTCTGAAACCAAACAAAGGACTTGATGCGAAGGCCGCAAAGGCATTTCAGCTTCAAAAAGGTAGAAGATTGAGAGCAAAAGCTCCCGTCAAACAAGCAGCAACAAAGTTGAATACATACAACAGAGGCAATCGAGCAAAAGCAATGTTTCAATCGAAGTCGTACCAACCAGGCCAGCTTTATCGAGTACAGTACTATTCCAGTGATCCGCTCCAGAGGCCTTTGATTCCCCAAGGGCAGAAAATTCGTCAAAGGATCATATCCGATGTCATGACAAGCTAACTCATTATTTTGAAAGCATTTTGAGATCTTTGTAAAATTTTCGTTAAAATTTGAAATGAACGTACAAAAGGCCCCTGCACCTTAATTATGCAAGTATTTTTTTTTTCCTAAATAATATTACCACAAAGAGAGGTAAATTGTAATAAATTTAAATATTACTGCATATAGGTAATCAATACGTATCTCTAAATGTTTTAGTCTTGTCCTAGTCTTGATACAATCGTCGGAGTTATCGCTATCGCTCCAACATACGACTCATAGCATTTCAGTAAAAGAATTGACCTTCTTTTGATGAAACTCGTTCTCAAAAAACACGAGGTCTATATTTTGGACTGAACTCAAGTGCAATTGCAAAAAGCCAATCAATAGTTTTCTAGTGGTCCGCGAAATGCGAACATTTAGCCTCAATCTTACGATAATGAAAATAATCCAATCACAGGCGAGAAAATGGTCATATGATCATATTGAAGCGCTGTGATTGGAGTCACAAGGAATTGTGGTGGCTAGCTAGGTTTTGAGCCCAAATGCCACCAGACTAACTTGGCCCTTCACATAGAAAGGATGTGAGGTAGTAGATTGTGGCGTAAAGTAAGGAGAAAAAAGATAAAAAAAAGCCCGAAAAGTGTAGAGATTATCGTTTTCATCTGGTGTGTGCAGTTATATTTCAATTTACGCTTCATTTGATATGTATGTATTTTTACGCAACAAATTAAACATTTAACAATATAATAAAAAAGAAGTAGAAAATATTACAGGCAATGTATGATTTAATTACGGAAAATATTACTGAAGTTAAAATACACTAAAATCTAATACTATAAAACCACATGCCCCTAAACCAAAGTGGCAGGGATAGCGTTAAAAGATCGAAAGGCCTTGATTCCATAATGGTCCCCTTAGAGGTTTGTGGTGAAAGAAATGGAAAAAGATATCACATGATACATTATTTATATTGCATTTCTTAACTTTTTTAAACTGAGAAATGTTTCGAAGCGGGGTAAGAATACGCTTCGTAGGAGCGTGATGTATCTTGCGCCTCAGACACGGCTATCGTCCTTTAATTCAATCATTGAATAACGCCTGTTGCATCTTTAAGTTTAGAGTGTGTTGTTAGTTATATAAAATTTATGTTAAAATGAATTGATGTTAAGATTCTGATAATGATGTTGAGATTCTGGCACGAGTTCAGGTGTGAGTACAATGTTGGAAATATAATTTAAAAAGTCGGCTTTGCTGCAAAAATAACTTTCTTTACAAATTTCAATTTTCATTTCACAACATCATCGGCTTCTTGTGGATTAGGCCTTTCTGATGATGTTGCTATGATGAAGAGAATTTCCACTTCTTCTCCGAGTCTTCAGCTTGTTTTTCCGAAATGCGAGAAAATTATATAAAAATATTTCACGTCAGAGAACTGAGAAGCAAAACGTTCTGAAACATTGTGGAATTAAAACTTTTATTACGTTTATTCTTTGAAACCTAAATTATATTATAACCAAAATCGTAACTAAAATCGTAACTAAAATTGTAACTAAAATCGTAGCTAAAATCGTAACTAAACCGTAACTAAAACAGTAACTAAAATCGTAACCAAAATCGTAACTAAAATCGTAACTAAAATCGTTCTGAATCCAAGCCTCCTTAATCAGCTGTTGTTTTTTATTTAGCAGTTAATTTTCTGGTTAATATTTATTTGTTTCGAAACTTATGAATGAACATATATTAATAAAAGTGTATTTTTAAAAAAGTTATCTATGAATTGACCTATTTGTTTACTTGCATCTGTACATCTGCACTATTCGAAAATATAGAAAATAAATGAGAATACAACACAGACTTGCTTAATTATGCACAACTCGTATTCTCGACTTTATTTGATAGTTTATTAATTTGCTTTTCTGATAATTCTATGCAAAGGAGAGTGTGTTTCCTCGGAGTCTTCTGTATTTATTATTATTCTTTATGAGCGTGCCCGACCGCATAACAGGTGTGAGACTAATATTACGACATATTTTGCCGGTATAAAACGAATTTTCTGTCTTGACAAACGAATGAACATGTAAAACTGGCTGAAGGAGGGCATGTAAACGTTTTGTATTCGACCTTGTTGTCGTATTCATTTGAAGCCAGTTTTCGAGTGTTGGCTCAGTGTAGAAGGGAAGTCATTACGGCATGCTTTCATGTCGTATTGGTTTTCCAATCGGCATAGTATAAACGGGGTCTAAATCAAATCCAAATATACTTCAGACCCAATCATATATGACTTTAAGCACAGCACAGGTGCAGCGCTTATGAGTCGATTTTGCCGAGCTCGAGTCTCACTAGACAATAGTGAGCTTAAGCAGCTATGACGTCAGCTGAAACGTCATGTTAAATCGCCAGAATAAAACCCATTTCCCATTTGCTTGTGCATCCATTTTTATTACTTTTTCCACATCAACAAGGTTAATCTATTTCAGAATTTAGGAACTGGCAACAACTTTGGTAATGTGAACTAGTTTTACTGGGAACGGCCATTACGTTGTGTTAAAACTGAAAATATACAGTTGTGGGGATTTACTTTTGCACGCTTTCAGTTTATCTTTGGAAATTAACCACCAAAAACAAAAGGATGTGAGGTTCTTGTTGACGTTGCCGTCGTCATATGAAGTTTATGGCACGCGAGAATCACAAGTTCCTGATAAACTAGGATTACCGCAGTCAAACCTAGTTTATCTGTTGATAAACTAGACTTATCTGAATGAATTGCGATTATCTGTGAAAATTTCATTTTAGAAAATGCAAAGAAGGCGGGATAGAACAAAGACAACGATAAATTAGGTTTATCACGCGATAATGGAGTAATCTTAATAACCCAAGTTTATCTGCCAGTAAAAGGACAACTGTGATTATCTTTATTAACGCTAACCCAGGTTCAACCTTGGTCGAACCCACCTCCAGAGGTGGGTTAGTATAACCCAGGGCGAACCACGGTTAGTTGCGTTCAAACTACGAAAAGCTAACCTGGGTTAGTTTAACCCAGACTAGTTTGCGTAGTGTGAACAAGGCATATGCTAGACAATGGAGAGTAGCCCGTGAACAGGCTCTTTAAAAAGTGGAGATAAAATGAAATGAACAGAAATAAAAATAAAGAAATGAGAGAAAATAAAAGAAGACAAATTTTAAAGAGAGCCTTCTTACTAGCCTGTGTTCCAGACTCGAACTCCTAAAAGGAAACTCGTCAGAGGCTAGATTCAGAGCAATTACTTGGACGACCTTTTCTATTCTACTTTTTTGCATGACCAGCAGCCTAAGTCTAGATGACCCCCACAAAGTAAAAGTAAGTATTTAAATTTCTTAAACCTTTTCAGACTATTTCTGAAACATTTGCTTGAATGGGCACTGTTGAATAGAAATAGAAAGTCTGAGACCATTTAAAACTACTTGCACAAACACAATGGCTCCACAGGTCTAAATCTAAAGTTAGAAATATTATAAAATTTTTAATCTATTTTTAAATAATTTTAACCATTTCCAACAAACAAACTGTTTTATTTTTAAATATTTTTTTATTGTCTGCAACTCATTTTTTGTTGATACACTATTGTCTGTTTAGCAACATTTTAATTTAGCAGTTTATCGAATGTATTATGAATTTAAAAATCGATTAATCAACTTTCACGCATGAATTAACACTGGGAAAACAATGTACAGAATCATAATCATCTTTTGCAATAGTAAACGTTTTGAAAATGGCTCTGATTAGAATGACAATTGTTATAGCTGCAATTTGCTTCCAGATGCTTTGTATATTTGATAGCTTTGGAACATCATCCAGTGCAGATCGTAATCGTCCATGGATTCATAAAATAAAAAGAAGTGGTTCCCAAGAAATAAGTGAGAGATTTAATTATTTATCTACTTCGTAAACTGTTTTAAAAATTCTGAATATTCACGGAGTAGCAAAGTTTTCTTCTAAAACAACACAATCGCGAGTCTTGCATTTGGCAGTGTCATTGATAGTCTGGAAGAGTAGATTTTGAAATTCGAACTCTTTCAAACAAAATAAACGGAGCTGTAGTTTCTTGTGATTTGCGTGACTGCATTGAATTGTGTTAAATCAATTTTTTGGAATGAAAATTTACAATATTTAGAGTTAAAGTGTTGTCTGTTCTGCATCATTTTTTTAAACTATACTTTCAAGGTAGTCTATGAGCAAACTTAAGAGCAAACTAAATTAATTTAGATTCAACCACAGGCTGTATTTGCAATGTGGACAATGTCATTTTTATATCAATTTAGAAAATAGTATCTCAATTCGTTTGACAAATTATTCTAGACTTGGGTATCGTCTGGTCTTGAACTATTTAACCCAAAAGTGTAATGCAATTTAATTAGGCGTATGGTGCTCAATGTTATTTGGATTCCGAAATAAACTGCACGAACACTTGGTCATAAAAAGGTCTTTTAAATGGCAGATTAAGACAAGTTTATACCGGGTATCTCAAGGTAACTATTTGAACAAGGCCAGCGGGGTGCGAGTTTCACATAAACTTAGTCGAAATAATTTTTAAGATATTTCTTGATAGTAAACTTGAAAATTGATACCTAGTTTTCTAATATTTATGCATCGAGAGTCGAGATATTAACTCCGAAAGTTCAACTTTGCAAATAGGCAATGATTTTGAAAATCTCCAACCCCAAACAAGAGGTCTAGATTTTGGCCTAAAATATGTTTCTGGATCTCCTAAATCATAGCCTTTTCGAAATGAATTCAATTGTTCTTGGAAACACACTCGGAACAAAATCCGAACACTGAAAATTAAACGCTTATTTATGGATGCAGCTACTATAAAGTGCTTTCTCTTTTTCAATATTTTTACCAAAAATCTGCTAAAAGGAAACAGCAATTTTAGTTTTCAAAAAATGTAGTCATGGACGACTGATTTTCAAGATTCTTTTTGGAATAATTGTTCAGAACTGTCTTCAAAAACAAAGTATGTTGTTTGGAATACTGCCGTGATACAGAAAATCCTACAACACGATCATTTAAGAGAGTCAGCCAAAATTAAAAACTCTGGCTTTGAGTGGGAGGCCAATTTGAACTTTAAATGTTACTGCCTCAACTCTCAAACCACCAATATCAACAAACCAGATTTCTATTTTCAATTTAACTATAGAGAATCACTCAAAAAAACGATTTAATTGCAACGTTATAAATTTATGCAAATTTATGCAACGTCGAGAGAAGTGTGTAAAATGTTTATGAAAATATCTTTTCATTTCCAACATTTGTACCGGGCCACCAAAGGTCACAGGTCACCAAAGCAATGTCCACACGTTTGTAAAGTCACTTTGGAAGAGCTTTAATTTTGACAATTTTGTTTGTGCTTGAAGTTAATTTGAGCGTTTAATTGGTGGGTTGATAATTTTTTGGCCAAAATTACTGAGTTATACTCGATGAAACTATAAATAATGAATTTCTGCTGCTGAAATCTGCTGAAAATACTACTTTCCTCTTTAATTGGCTTTTCTAAGGTCCACCATAGCAGCTTGACATTTTTGGGCCACTGCTCGGCTGAATAACGAAACATTTGTAAGTAAGGATAACCTAAACGATATTCTAACCTCAACTCCGGGAAGCAAGAAAGATTTATTTTTTAAATTTTGCATTTTTCAAGGACAGTGAAAAATATATTTAACAACGGGGCCAGTGAAGAATGCAACAAGGCAAGAACTTTTCCTGCTGTTCAAAGACCGGGCAACAACATTTTCTGGACCCCAGTCTCAACGGGACATTGACTTTTCTCCCTTTTTTGTCGATTTAACAGAGAATTTGGAATTCAAGTACACTGAAATTTCCTCAAGTGTAATTGATCTAACTTTTAGAATAAATAATCTATATTTATATATATATTATATATATATATACTCAATCTGCAGACACAGTGTTTCGACCTTTGAGGTCTCATCAGTGCAGCTCAGAGGTGTATATATTGATCATTG